>MU722119.1:29318-40959 GCA_026770625.1 Nicotiana glauca
TGAGGGAATGGGGAGGGTGGAATCGGCGAAAGGTCAGTTGGAACTTACTGTTTTCTTAATTCTTTAATCTTTATGGTTCCCAGGCTAGCTCACCCAAAGCCATCTTTTCAACTGAATGACAATGTTCAAGAAAAGTCACGGAAAAGAAGAGGGGGTATTTGTATCTATACCCGTTTTTTGGGTCACATTTTAACCCGTGCCCGCTTTGTAATTTTTTTTGCAAACGTACCCATTTTTTCGCGTAACTTCAGCATACGGGGCTGAAGTAACAAAGACAATCACGCAAAACTTCAGCATTCTAGTAGACAGGACTGAAGTAGCAAGTTTTTATTTTTATAACTGCCGAACTTCAGTTTTAGGTTTTTATTTTGTAACTGACGAACTCTAGCTCCAGAATTAAAGTTTTTGTTTGTAACTGATGTTTTGTTTTTGTAACTGGCGAACTTCAGCTCCAGAGCTGAAGTTTTTGTTTGTAACTGGCAAAATTTTTATTTTGTAACTGACGAACTTCACCTCTGGAGCTGAAATTTTTCTGATTTGCTCTTGTCTCACGCATAAAAATGCTAGTCTGGTTTCTTCTACGGAACTACTGTGTCGTACAAGTATTACTGTCACCAAAAGTTGAAGGGAAGAAAACAAAAAATAGCATTAGTTTTTAGAGTCACTTATCATCATCAGAATACAAAATCAAAGTAAAAGATCAGCGATATACTGCAATTAAAAGTAAGAGGGGCAAACTTTTCTAAGCAAGCAGCAGATAATGCATCCAAGTTACAAAACAAAGTTTGAGTGTCTATCACTAGAATAACGACAGCTCAAGAAAGTCTACTCAAAGGAAAGGATACAGATATTGAGAGAAGCAGCTTGATTTTAAAAGATACTGCAATCTTTTCTTGACAAAATTTCAACCAGAATTGAGGAAAACAAAACTCTTCCGTTTAATAACATAGTCCACCTTTTTTACTAATAGAAAGCGAAGTTGTTTTAAAAAAAAAAAAAGAGGATGAGGAGAAAGGGGCCGAAGATGTTTAAAAAGTGGGTACAAGTTAAAACTTAAAAAAAATAGATATAGATTAAATGGGGTCAATCAAATAAGGTGCTCCGTGCAATTTTTATAAAAAAAGTTAAATAAGGGATATTAAAAAGCCCAATGTATTAAGCTTCCGTCCGTTATGTGCAGGTCCGATAAGGGCTGAACCACAAGGATATATGGTATACTGTAGAGCTTACAAGTTCCAAAATATAAGTGGCTCAAGCTGATGCGTTCAGCTGATACATGTCACTACTCCTCTTTGCATGCCGGCCCTTTCTTCACAAATAATCTTTTATATACGTGTACCAATTTCTCATCTTCTGTACTACCGCTACGTGTTTCATCACCGAAAAGAAAGTCAAAATTACCCTCTCATCTTCTCTACGCATCTCCATTTTTTTTCGGAAAAAGAACAATGGCCATCTCTAATCTTCTGTTCAAGTCATTTCCTACTTTGCATGAGCCCAAAATCACTATCCAAACCAACAGATCATATAATTACCATAGCAACAAACTAGCCTTGTGGTGTAATTTCCGGTGCAAGAACAGTATAAGAACAGACAATAGTACTACTCCAAGAAACAAACAACCTAGTCTTTTCAAAGACCAAGATTACAAGGTTTCTTGGCAGGAAGAGCTAAAAAAAGCATACCCTTTTGAGATTTCAGATGAGGAATATTTGCAAGAATTGGTTGATAAGAGATGTGTGGAGAATGTGAGAATGTTGATAGTAGATTCAGTGCAACATGCAAAGGCAGGGCATGGTGGAATGGCACTTGGGATGGCTGAGGTTGCTTATTTCTTGTATAGGCATGCCATGAGATACAATTCAAGAAATCCCAAGTGGTTTAATAGGGATAGGTTTGTTTTGAGTGCTGGCCATGGATCTCTTCTTCACTATGTTTGCCTTCATCTTGCTGGTTTCCAATCTGTTCAGGTATATATACAAAGTAATGTTTGTCATTTTTTTTTATATTTTATTTTTGATGCTTTCAGATTGTTGTATTTGTAACCAGAATAATTATACATTGATAATAAAGCCTAAAACTAACTAGTGAGATACACACTTCAACCAACAAAGCCAGAATTTGAAGTTTATGGGTTCTGAATTTGTCTATCAAACTTGTAGTTCGTTTTGGATTCGTTAAACACAAATATGTAGAGATAGGGCGGGTTGAAAACTGAAAAAATAACTATGTGGGCGGGTTGAAATTTTTTTGGGTTTTGCCAAACCCGCCCCGCCCCATTGCCATCCCTGTGTAGAAATAGAGGAACAAGTCCAAAAAGGAAAAGAAGAATCTGGAATGGCATGAGTTATGTTTCGTATTAGCATAACTCAAGGCCTGAATGGGGCACCTTGTGACATCTCATATCATTTCCACTTTAACTAGTGAAATTAGGCTTAATCTGAAATTCTTATCATTGAAGTAAGGATCTACTTTATACAATGGAAGTATAAGGATTTTCTTTTCGCACAGTCATTGTAGTTTAAACTATTATAGTAGGTTAATTATCATTTTTATCAGGTAAGCTACCAATTAACATTTATGAATTTCCTATACCTTCGGCTCTCTTTCTCGAATTTTACTCTTAGCGACTCCTATGTTTGAAGCAAGATGTTGTCTAATTAGATCACGACTTTATCAATGTCTTGGAAAAGTTCTATTGTTATTCCCTGATGCAATCCACATGGATTTAAAGAGAGTGAAGGACCCACGACAATGACAAAACATACTGAATATTTGGATTACATACAATGCACGGGCTGTACGAAGTAAGGGGTTGGGTTAGGAGCTTTTCAATATGATTCTTTTCCTCTGTTTGTTATTTGGAAGTAAATTCTTCGTACCTTGTTTGCTTTCGGCTTTCCTTTTTGTTTTTTGTGGTTTCCATCCGAGAAGAGAGTTCAAAGTACTTTACAAGCTGTTAAGGTGAAAACAGAAGATCCTTCTGCAATGTTATTTCTACGTACAAACATAGACAATTCTGATGGTAACACCAATGGATTCAAGTGTTTTGCTTTGTGCATTTAAAAGGGACATTCTTGATTTATGTTTTATCAGGTTCAGCAAGCAGTTTTGACAAAAAATACAAATTAAATAAGCATGGAAGTTTTGTGTCATTCAGATTGAAGACCTTAAACGCTTATGCAAGCTTGGAAGCCGGACCCCTGGGCATCCAGAGAATGGAGTGACAGAAGGCATTGAAGTGACGACGGGTATAGTAAAATGTCGCTTTTCTTTTTAAGACACCTGATAGAATTTAGAGCTATATTCTCAATATAGTATGATGATAGTTTTGTCACAGAATTATGGATTTCTTGTATGCATGTCACGCAATCACGAAACACCCCTTCACAGGATCTCATACTGAAGAAAATCTTGTTAACTTTGCTTTAAGAGATAATGACTACAAGCCTCTTGGATATGAAGGAACACTTCTATAAAGAAACCTAGGCAAATGGCGCTGGATATTGAATGAAGAGTCCTACATAACTTGATATGAAGGCATTGGATTTCCACAATATTGTTCTCTTTCCTCCTTGGATTAAGGAAATCTGATCAGGATAGTCCCAATTTTTGTGTTAACCTACAGGCCCTTTGGGACAAGGTGTCGCAAATGCGGTTGGTCTTGCTTTAGCAGAAGCTCACTTGGCTGCTAGATTCAATAAGCCTGATATCGCCATTGTTGATCATAGAACGTAAGTTGGTTTACTATCCCTTTTTAATTTGTGGATGAAACTGAACAGCATTTCTCTTGGATAATATTTCTTCAGGTATTGTATCATGGGTGATGGCTGTTCTATGGAAGGCATATCAAATGAGGCTGCATCTCTGGCCGCACATTGGAAGCTGCACAAACTTACATTGATATATGACGATAACCATAATACCATTGACGGTAGCACTGACCTTGCAGTTTCAGAAGACATATCCGCACGATTTGAAGCTCTAGGATGGAACACTATCGTTGTAGATAACACACGAGGAAATATACAAGCGTTCAAGAGTGCGCTAATCTCTGCACACAATGAGACTGAGAAACCAACTTTCATCCGGGTATGGCAGTGTCAAAATTGTGACATTAATATATGACAAGAAACGTCTTCATTAATTCTTCTGGATGGAGATGCTCTACAATTGAAAAGTTTTATATTTTCAGGTGAAAACAAGAATAGGGAAATTGTCAAAAAAGGAGGGAACATCAAAAGCTCACCATGGAACCTTTGATGAAGATGATGTAAAGCAAATGAAACAGAAAGTTAAATGGGATGATAGAGAACCATTCCATGTCATTCCTATGGTTTACAGGTAATAAGGTTCAGTGTTTGCTGTTTTGCACTTCTATAAGGACAAAGAAGAGCGTGTTGTAAGCACATTTGTTATCAGGGAAATGCAAGCACAAACAGATTTTGGTGGAAGGTTGGAGCAGGAGTGGAACTCCAAACTTTATTATTATCAAAGCAAATACCCTGAGGAAGCGGCAGAATTCAAACTTCTCCTTGCTGATGGAATGCTTCCTGGCTGGGAAAGCGCATTACCGGTAAAATATGCATCTACTTTGTACCTTTATACACTTAAAAAACTAAATAAAAAAGAGGGCTCTCTAAGAAGACATAAACAGACCTAGAAACTAATTCATCTGAACTGTGTTTGTGGATGCATTCTCAAAGAAAGACACAAGTAATTCCAAGTTAAATTCAGTCTGTTAAACAGGAGATTATGAAGGGAAATACCTGATAGATTAATTGTTCATCAACGAAATCACAATAACTTAGCAAACAAAATCGCTCGTCTCAGTGGGTGGTTTCTTGAATAATGTCAAGAACTAGGACCAAATTATTTTATCTGAGCTTCGGAGGAGCCAAAAATGCTGTTGATAAGTATTACGGCGAATGTTAGTGTTACATTTGGTAGCCTTTGGACATTAGATGTTTGCAATTGTTATTTAAGACATTTCATAATAGATATAGTTTGAGACTCCATACTTGCTTACTCTTCTTCAGCCAGAGTTCTTTATCTAATACTTGTTTACGCTATCATCAGAAATGGTCCATGCCTGACCCCGTGGATGCCACCCGAGGATATTCGGGGAAGTGCTTGAATGCGCTCGCTAAAGTGCTTCCTGGACTAATTGGGGGTAGTGCAGACCTTGCCAGCTCAAATCAAGCCTATCTCCATAATCTCGGAGACTTCAAGCAGCCCGATTCCCCATGGGGGCGAAACATTAGGTATGGAGTCAGGGAACATGCAATGGCTGGAATTTCCAATGGACTTGCATTGCATGGTGGCGGCTTGGTACCATTTGCGGCAACCTTCCTTGTATTCTCAGATTACATGAAGAATTCAATCAGATTATCCTCTCTTAGCCACGCTGGAGTCATCTACATTATGACCCACGACTCGATCGGATTAGGTGAAGACGGAGCAACTCATCAACCAGTTGAGCACTTAGCTGGTCTTCGAGCTATTCCCCACTTGCTGCTCTTCCGACCTGCTGATGGAAATGAGACTGCTGGAACCTACAAGGTAGCTGTTGAAAACCGCGATGTGCCTAGTCTTATTGCATTGTCAAGGCAAAAGGTGGCAACCAACGTCGCAGGAACATCGGCTGATGCAGTAAAGAAAGGCGGGTACATAGTTAGTGACAATTCCGAGGAAGTACCAGAAATCATATTGATTGGCACTGGATCAGAACTGTGCCTATGTGAAGCCAGCGCGAACGTGCTAAGAAACGAAGGGAGGAGAGTAAGAGTGGTTTCCCTCGTGTGTTGGAGACTTTTCGATAGGCAGCCGAGGGATTACAAGGAGCTTGTGTTGCCATCAAATGTTCCGAAACGTGTGAGCGTGGAGGCAGGATCGCCCTTAGGGTGGAAGGAGTATGTTGGAGATGAAGGCGTTGTGATCGGCATCGACGACTTTGGGGCTAGCGGGCCATATTCAGAAGTATTCAAGAAATATGGTTTCACGGAGGAAAATGTAACCAAGACAGCAAAATCATTGCTTTCCAAATGAAGCTCTATAACTACACTTGTTATAAGAGGCAATGTTATACCTTGTCAAGAGATACATTGTATTTTCGTTCATAATATAATATGATTGATATACTTATCTTACTACCAATTTTGGGTCTTGACAATTTCTGCAGGTATGTTCTTAGCAAATCAAATTTATCACTAGGAAATTAGCTCAATTGAATTACGTGCTGAATTATAGCACCAATATTATATGTGATTTTCTTCCATCTGCTAGATGTATATGTACAAACAAATGCATAGTTTAAGATTATTATCTCACAGTTTACAATAATATGTTACTCGTTTCAATTTATGTGAACTTCTTTGACTGCCCACAGAATTTTTTCCTAAACAAGTCAAAAGGAGGCTTCTCATTAAGAGTATGATTGGAAGTTTAAGCTAAATTATTTTCAAATATAGATATGGGTCGAAATAAGTTCAAAAATAATAATATATAACTTCTTTCAAAATCTTGGTTTGTATCGGATCCTTCAAAACACATCCTCCAAAACATAATATATTTTTGGAAGAAGTGAGGATGCAACGACATTTTTGGAGAATCCGAACGAGACAATCCTCATTGGCCACAATAGTGTGAGTTAATAAATTTTGTATTTATCTATTTTTTCGTCTATTCGAATGCTCTCCAAAATAAAGAAAAAAGTTCCGAGTTTATATTCACAAATTTTTTCTTATTGTCTCCTGAAATTATTGTATGATTCTCAGATGAAATATGATTCTCAGATAAAATATTACAAGCCGCTAGTAAGATCTCAATAAATCACGCAATAAAACTTAAATAAGTGAGAGGGAAAAAAACATGGAGATAATAAAGGAACACCTTTCCCTTGGGAATTAAGGCTATAAATATATGTGAAAAAACATGAGTAGCATTCTTCTCCATTCATCTAATTAATAAACTTTTAATTAAGAAGAGTAACCAAATTGAGATGGCAGCAATGAGAAATGCCTTAACCATGTTCTTTATACTCTACATGCTAATTATTGCATTGATGCACTATACAAATGTGGCAGAAGCCCTATCAAATTCAGCTAAAGAATGCATGCCAACTTGCTTGGCTGTTAAAGGTTCTACTATTGCATCTTGTGAAAAAGCTTGTGAACAATTTGCCACCCAAATCCGTTCCAAAAATTAATTAAAATCCAATTTTTTTAATTTGTTGTTATAAGAAGTATGCTTGGCCTTGAGGTCGTGCCCATCTGCGTTTGTAATACTATCTCACTATGTATGATTTCTAGTAATGTTTTCTATGTCAATGGGTGAGTTTGGGATGCAAATCTTAAATCATCCTACGCTAATTCAATTAATCTACTTCTAAGTCTAATACGTGAACTTCCACAACACTTCATCTTTTAGATTTCCAAGAAAATATAATTTTCTTTGGGTATCTACCATTCACATGCTTTGTGGAGATGATCTTGTACGTCTTTTGTGTCTCCATTATATATGAAGTATTTAATTTGAGGATGATGATAATATATTCATGAATTCATCAACACACACGCACTAAAATATATAGCAATAATTCGATAGTTGTATACGGGAAAAACCAAACTTACTGAGCATCCCGATTTCCCGATGAGGCAAATGGAGCAGGAACATGATCGTAAGGAATCGGGATCAGAGCAAGGAGCCCTCGTATCGGGGCTCGGGCAAAACACCTGCCCTCGGGGACATCGGGAACACGTCCTCCTGTTTAGGTTCGAGTCCCAAGACTTCGGAGAGCATTACCAAACAACCACACACAACTAACAAAGGGTCGTGATGTTCGCGTCTAACCAGATATCACAGCGTGAATCTCAGCTCATATCAGTAGAAAATTAGCGATTAGCGAAGAGGAAGATTTTTACCTTTTTTAGAATTGTACTTAGGGTAAAATTCCCCTACTATATAAACGGGAAACGTAGTATTCACCGAGCTCGAACTCACTCTTATCATTGATTTGGTCATTTATTACATCTTTTATTTGCTTAATCTAACGTTATTGATCACTTATATCGAATCAACCCACATATCCTTAAAACTGCGTATAAATTCAATTGTTATTCGTTTTCAAGGGTAAATAGTTTGGCGCCCACCATGGGCTAAGGATAATAGTGATAATTTAATATAAATTTCCACAACACACTATGTTTTACGCTTGTTCTTTGAGATTTCAATTACAGGTTAATTTTAGAATGTCAAATTCTCAATCTGCTCACTTGAACGTTGATGCTGAGTCTGGCCACCATGGCGAGAACAACAATATAGTGCTCAGCTACGAGGTGCCCCATGTTGACCCCAACGGAGTCCCGGTCGCGAACCCAATCGATGCCAACTCACATGTGGCCATCGACACAAACTTGCCTACCGGCTCAGAGAACATCATTCGCGGAGGAACCTGATCGGTAGCCCGAGGTACGCACGACGGTAAAGGTGTTGGGATCATTTAGGATCAGAGCTTAAGTATCAACGAAAACCCTTTCATTCCATTTTGGATAATATTTAAGCATGTCACATATGTCCAATAAAGACTAGATTTTTATAGGATTTAACTAAAAATATATCAGAAATATCAGAGACTACAGCCTTTTATTTCTAATGTAAGAATACCTTAAGGTATATTAAAGAGAGTAGTGCTTCGGAAAGCTAGGGAGAGTTCTAGAGTTTGTGTCAGTTATATTGTGAAGGAAACAAAGCAATTTTATACCTAAAAAATAATGACAAAGCAAAATATCATTTATGTCCTTGGTCGACCATCAAGCATTTTCTATATAATAAAAAAATCATTTTGTTCTTTTGCCTTCGTTATGTACAATGCTCTAGCATAAAATGGGTGAATTACACATATCTAAATTCCTTTTTTTAAAAGTTAAATTTTTTTAAATTTATTCCTCAATTTTTTACAATAATTTAAAAGTATTCTCGTGTTAGAGTTTCAATATGAGCTAGAATAAGTTTTTTTTAGACCACTGGGTATTATTAGACCTAATGTGTAACGACGTATAAAGTTGTTAAATTTTGAATATTAGATTTATAAATTGATCATTTTCCTGTTAGTCAATAGTCAATAATATCATCGAAAAAAATACTCAATAATATCAACAATTATCAGATTGTTATGAAATATAACTTAAAGTAACAATATGGAACAAGGAAATAAAAACAACTTAGTAAAACATGAACAAGAAATGTAGATAGAGAGAAGGAAGAGATTTTCTTCTTCAATTGTGTGTATTTTTCTATCTATTACAAGGCCTTTATATAGGCATACAAAATGAAGAAAATATGTCATGGAATATGTCATTGAATATACAAAATATTTCATTGAATATGTCATTAGGCATTTGAGATTAAGATCATAGAAGAAGAGTAGACATCCACCATAATGTGATATTTAACACAACACTCCCTCTTGGATGTCTATAGATAATGTGCGTCGTTAAAACCTTACTAAAATAAAATCCAATGGGAAAAAAATCCTAGTGAAGGAAAAAGAGTACACATGTTTAGAAATACTGTCACGACCCCAATCCCGGTCGTGATGGCGCCCAACACAATTGCTAGGCAAGCCCGACCAATTACACTCTCAACCCGAGTATGAAGCTCAAAGCCAATTATTTAAATATCATTAACAACAATGAAGCTAAAAGATTAAGCTGAATATTACGGAACACGGAATATACTCCCAAAGACCCGAGGTCATGAGTCTAGAGCCTCTAACAATACAGTGTGACAAGACTTCAAATAATACAATGTCTCAAAACTGCGGAAAGATAATAAAAGAGATAGGGGAGGAGTCGGGTCCTGTGAACGTCAGGCAGCTACCTCGACAACTCCGGATAAACCTTGAAATCAGCAAAAACTCAGCTAAACTCCCGAGGTACCTGGATCTGCACACATGGTGCAGGGAGTAAAGTGAGTACTTCCAACTCAGTGGTAATAGACATATATAATGACTGACAGTAAGAAATCCCGAAATATAACAATGTAAAGCTATAATCAATACTCCTACACATTCAACAGTGTAATGACAACAACTAATGACAGATAACACAGGCAGGTATAAGTGTATGAATGCAATGCAATGCACATGACCGCTGCGGCATACAGCCCGATCCATTTGGGTACCCGCGCTCACTGTGGGGGTTCAGACTCCGGAGGGGTTCCTACAACCCAAGCACAATATCATCGTAACATTCGCTGCGGCGTACAACCTGATCCACAATCAGTCCAATTATATGCATGCAAGCCACACGGGCACAGTCAAACTTACCATTTTTAGTTCCAATTATTAGAAATTAATAATTTAGTGGTTAAAGCCTTAGAATTTACTAGCCATTTCGAGACAGTGTTTAACTCAGGACTAATATCATTAAAACATACTAAACATCATGGAAATAGTGATAATAATCCCTACGGAATCCAAATAATCGGCATGCAACCCAAATATAACCATAACCATCCAAGTAGGAGGTTTGTCAATTAATTTCTAGCCAATAACACAGTACGAACATCATTCGGTAGGACTAAGCCATAGTCACCAATCACAATCGATCCCACACTCACCGTAGAGTACGTGTCTCGCCTTAATATAGCATCACAGTGTGATATACCGGGGTTTCAAACCCTCAGGTCATCATCTACATCTATTATTCACCTCAAGCCGGCCACAAAACTAGTCCGCTATGCCTTTTCCTCTCGAATCCGCCTCCTCGCGGGTCGAATCTGGTCAAAACCACAACGAATACATTACAATAGGCTAATGGAACATAACCCAATTGAAAGAACTCGAAAAACACCCAAAAATACAAAGTTGGCAAAATTCGAGCCCCGGTCCCACTTCTCGAAAAATTCATCACTGGATTTCTCGTCTCGCCACGAGTCTATACATATCAAATTCATCAAAATCGGAGTCCATTTGACCCCTCAAATTCCAAGTTTACACTTTCTTAGGTTTCAAGCCTTAACCTCCATTTTTTACCCCTTAAATCCTTGAATTTTCAGTGATTAATTCATGTTTTTACACCATAATAATATTATTTGAGTCTATAAATTCATACCTGATGGAATCCTCTTCGAATCCTCTCCAAATCGCCCAAAATCGCCTCTTCCCGAAGTCAAAATATTTTCCTTAACCTCTGAAATTCGCGAACACTGTTTTATTAAAACCCTTCAGCAAATTTTCGCTTCTGCGGTCCCGCTACCACTTATGCGGGACCGTTCTGTGACCATATGACCGCTTATGCGGTTTTCACTTAACTCCCCCAGGTGCCGCTTTTGCGACTAAAAGCCCGCTTATGCGGTTTCCCCTCAACCGCTTCTGCGATGAATTGTCCGCTTATGCGGACCCGTTTTTGCGGAAGGACTTCCGCTCCTGCGAAAATGCCAGGCCCCCTCGAGGACCGCTTCTGCGGCACCATAGCCGCATCTGCAGAACCGCTTATGCGGCTCCCTTTCCGCAGATGCGGAAATACCAGAAGCCAAATACACCAGACCTGCAACAAACATCCAACTTCACCGTTTAACCACCCGAAATCACACCGAGGCCCCCGGGACCTCAACCAAAAGCACATACATGATCTAATAC
>MU722123.1:14993-32783 GCA_026770625.1 Nicotiana glauca
TCCTTAAGGAATTTTAACCCCCTCACACGTTGCCAAGGTAATGGATTAAATCCTCCCAGGATAAAACGGAATAAACCTTCCTGCAACAGTGGCAATACAAACTGCAGGATACCAACGAACTCAAAGAACAGAGAAAAATCACACTTACGAATTTGAGAGAGAGAGATTGCGAATTAGGATGCAGTATATTCAGAAAGAAAGAAGTTCTGGAGTGTTTTTCGTGTTTAGAAAATGGAGCCTTGCCTCTGAATTTATAGGCAATTATCAGAAGAGGTGTCTGGAAAAGATGCCTTTTCAGAAGAATACGTTGTCTGCCGCGGTTCTACCGCGGTCGCGGCAGAACCGCGGGTCAGAGAGGCTTTTTGAATCTTCAGCAAGGTTCTGGCATATTTTCAGCAGTGATTTGGCATTTAATTAATTATTAAATAATTAAATAAATTTTTTCCAAAAATAATCTTATCGATCGATTGACAAATCCAAATCCGAGCCGAGCGAGTGACGACGGCGCGAGGGTTCATTCTCTTCAACTCCTTTTAAGAGCTTTAAGAAGTGATTCTATATATAAGCACACAAATGTGGTTGTCCCTCACCAATGAGGGACAAAGTGCAAGACGAAAGTCCACTTTTTCAAATTTTCATTTTCCTTCTATTTTATTTCCCTCCATTTCCAATTCACACTTCTTCTACTTTAAAGCCTAATGGCTTAAAGTCCAACAAACACCACTTTTTAGTTTTCTCATTATTCTGGAATGGTAAAACTTTACTATTGTGTTGCACGTTTTCTATCATTTATAACTCAAATTGTATAATCACGTACTTGGTATTAATAAAGCTAATAATTTGGAGTTTGTCGTTGCAGTGTTGGGCGCGTGCCGAGCACGAGTTGGAAGCAACTAGCTAGTATTTAAACTATTTCAAAGCTCACAATCATATTTATAAATAATATATTTTCATAAAAGTTAGGTTTTGGTTGGTGGACTAGTGCGGCCCCTCTGCTTCTTAGTGTGTCTTCCACTATCATAAAAAGCAAAATAAAGCACAGCTACAAATAATAGAACCAACTATTTTATGGTACAAATAGTATGTTTCTTCACTATTCTATTTATAATCACAATATCTGTAACAGGCCAATCGCCATGCAATGGTACAATAGCTGAGTGTAAGGAAGAGTTGAAGATATTAATGGAGTCTGATATTAGTAGAAAATTTCTTGAAGAAAGAAAAAAAAAAAGATCAATATCAATTAGAAATTAACTGATCAACTAAATATTAATAGTGTAATATAAAATACAATTTGATTAGCTCTAAATGAAAACTATTTCTGACTCGGAACTTTGAGCTTTAATGGAGGATTGAAACTCTTTTTGGGTTCTTCAACTAATCTATTCCCACCAATCCCTAACCTTTTTCGCTCTAGTATAAGAATGATCCACGTCTCCGGGCAAAGATATAACATTACCATGTTGGTCTAAATATAACAAATGGATCCCTATCTTCTTTAGGGTAAAGTCGTCAGACCACACTTTTATCTTTTTCCCGCCTTTGATCATCTGGCCATCAAAAGGTTCATCTAAGTAAGATATGTAACATACAAATGTCAGCTCTCTGTGTTCTTCAGGTATATTCAACGGCTCAATTAAAGTCTTTTTACGGGCAATACTAATTGAGAAGCTTGGAAAAGGGGCTTCATCGGAAAAGCCGAAAACAAACCAGAGAACCATTCCTAAGAAGTTATTATGTGTCGGCATAGTCAAACACATAGATGAAGCTGTTACTTGATTCCTGCACCATTCTGGAATCTCATCACATTCCAGATAAATTTCTATTTCACGCTGCATCGGACAAAAACTCAAGATCATTAATGTGTGTGTGTGTGTGAGAGAGAGAGAGAGAGAGAGATAGAGAGACTAACATCATTTGGATCTTTTCTAGATAGAAATGATAGAGCAGGTGCACTAAAGAAGCCTTCATTGAATGGATTCTGCAGAGAACTACAATTTGTCATGTTGATCGACCATATAGAAGGGAGGTTGTCCAACTCTGTAATCTTGACCAATTTTTGGCAATTCTCAAGTTCAATAATTGCAAGATTCTCTAAATTACATACTGACAGGAGTGTTTGAAGATTCTCACAATCATTCAAATACAACTCCTTCAATAATTGTAACTTAGAAAAATCAATGGGTAGACCATGGAAACTGTTGCCACTCAAATCTAAACATTCTAAGGAGGATAAGCTCCCAATATTCCTAGGAATATCAGCCTCGGACAAATTACAGTATGTAAGGCTCAAATCGGATACAAAGGTTGACAAGGAATATTGTATCCGATGGACTCCTCTTCCAGAAATACTCCTTTCGGCCTCTAGCTTTCGACCTCCCACTCTTAAAGTTTCAAGATTTCTTAGCATTTCAACGGATCTAGGCAATTGTTTTATACCCGTATCATGTGCATCAAGAGATCTTAGACTTTTCATATCTCCAAGGTTATCTGGCAGTGTTTTTATAGATGAGCAGCCATGGATGTCCAAGTCTTCAAGGGATTTTAGCTGGCATATGCTGCTTGGAAGATCCGTAATTTTTTCGCAATTAGACATATCTAGTTTAATTAGTCTGTCGAAATTTCCTATTGATGGATGGATCTCTGTCAGACTTGAACAACTACCAAGGAACAAATTCTCAAGACTCACTGAACCATCGAAGTTTGGAGTGCTTCTGAGTTGCTTGCAACGAGAGAGATCCAACTTCTTCAAACTTCTACAACACTAAAAGTAAACCAAATATAGTTTCAATTAATATTTTTTTTCACTCAGTGGCAAACAATACACATGAAATTGTAAAATTGAGTAACAAACCTGCAAATTCAATTGAAATTCTTGGATATCACTCTCCCGCATATCTAGAACTACCAGATTCTCAGCTGGA
Organism: Nicotiana glauca; assembly: GCA_026770625.1. Lineage (NCBI taxonomy): Eukaryota > Viridiplantae > Streptophyta > Magnoliopsida > Solanales > Solanaceae > Nicotiana > Nicotiana glauca. Next base: position 17,918 of record MU722123.1, read on the forward strand.
AAATTTGATGGTATACATCTTAAAGGACATTTTTTCCAAGATAACCATCTGAGCTCCTTGGACAACAGCTCAAAATCTCCACTAATATGTAACTCATCCATTATAAGAACCCTAAGGGTTTTCATTTTCTTAAATGCTTTGGTGCTCAAGTTCACTCCCTTAAATTCTCGTTGATCTACCTTCAGTAGTTCTACCTTTTTGGAACCCTGTATTTTGGTGGAAAGATTAGTATCTTAAGACCATATTAAGTCCCACATATTAAGAGGGGAAAATGTTTTATACCTATTGAAGGTCAAACAAAGAGGTTACACCATATGTATCAAGAAAAATGAACTTACACATTAGAGGATGTTAAAAAAATGTAAAATTGCTCAGAAAGCTAAGATGAGAGTCTTTCAAAAACTAGCGAGCACCATTCAATAAATTCACATGATAATATCAATGGGGAAAAACATAAATAAACAGAACAAATTGCCTGAAGCCCGTTAATAGTATCAATTAAAGATAGAATATATATTATATTTAAAAGAATATTTTGTATATATTGCTCTAGAAATAATAACATAAATGTTACACATATGTACCTATTCAACTGTTTTCAAAAGTGCACATGCCTAATTTCTTCGAGAGCAAACTTAATTTCCACAATTAGATAAAATAAGAAATCAGTAAGAACATAATTAAACAAAAAAATGACGAATGAGAAAAAAAGAAGATAAATTCAAACATCTTTCAATAACTAATCTTGGAGAAAATATGGTATATGCCCACAAGTGTGTGTGTAAATATATATAAAGTTTAGAGTTTTGAAATGTCATTTCTATTTTGCAATGGTTGACAAACTACTAGAAAAAACTAACTAGAGACGAAAGCAAAAATGAATTTAATTCTAATGATGAAAAAATAATTATAAGTGGAAAGAGAAAAGTATTACTGACTTTATTTCCTTGTAGAACATTACGGACTTCTTGCGGGATGAATAATCTACTCCGTTTTCCAGGATCTCGAGCTGATTCCATACGAACGACTTCTCTTCCCATATCTCGCACTAAATCATGCATCTCCAAAATTTTCAAAGATCTTTGAAGCAAGTGTTTTTGGACTAAAGTTGCAATTGCACTTTTAGCATGAAAGCCACATGCATTTACCATTTCAGTAACATCATGCTCATAAAACCCATGGAAAGCGCATGCAATATCGAGGAAAACAGTCTGTGTTTCATCATCAAGTCCATCAAAGCTTATCTTGAGAATCTTTTGAATATCACAATGAGGAATTGATTTTAGTTTTTCGAATTCATATCCCCATTCTTCTATAGAACATCCTTGTAAATGTGACCCCAATGTCACAAGAGCTAATGGTAGCCTACCTGAATATCTGATTATGTCTCGTGCCAAATTAACATAATCTTCTGGTGGAAAATGATTGTCAAAAGCATGCCAACAAAAAAGTAACATAGCTTCATTGTCATTTAATAGTTTAGCCTCATATCTCTCTTTTTCTCCAAACCGACATAGCAATCGCTTGTCTCGGGTGGTAGTGATTATTAAACTACCCGAACCAAACCAACTTCTTTCTCTTGTTAAGGATTCTAATTGGTCTTTGTGGTCCACGTCATCAAGAACAATTAGAACCTTCTTTGACTCGAGTCTTGCTTTGATTAGATTGATGCCTTGAGCGACACTGCCAACTTTGATGTCCTTATTTTTGAGTACTTGTTGAAGAAGTTTCTCTTGTAGCTTGACAAGACCAAATTCTTCAGCTTCTGATCTAACATCTGAAAGGAAGCAACTACTATCAAAGAGTCGAAACATTTGATTGTAGATAGCTTTTGCCAGAGTTGTTTTCCCTATGCCACCAACTCCGTGAATACCAATCATGCGAACTTCATCTTCACATTCTTTTTGTAATAACAACTCTATATCTTTGACACGAGAATCTACTCCAACTGGGTGCCAAGCAACATCTAGAGGTATCTGGTTGACCTCTTGTAGGACTTGCTGTATAATTTTTTCAATAAACTTTGATTCATGCCTACAAATTTTTTAGCAAAATCAAAAAACTAAAAGAAATACTACTCCAATAAATAAAACTTTGATATTTGAAAATATTTGACGGACAAATCAAAATCGATAGCCAAGACATAACAAAGTGGGATGAATCTAAGCAAGAAAATAGATAACTTACCACGTCATATAGGATATTTTAAGAAATAATTTAAGTTTTATATATATATATATATTGATGGTGTAAATATTTCAATAATATCAATGTATAAAACTTAAGCTCTTTTTAACTGTTAGTATCATATCGTATAATCAATTGTACAAATAACAAATAAACTTAAATAGTTGAATCAAGAAAATGTACCCATCAGCAACATTTTGCAAATCCCATCCAGATAAATTCGCAGCTTCAGTAAGTGCAGCTCTCCATTTCTCCACACATTGAGCTCCAAATGGTCGTTCCTTATGTTTTGCCAAAGCTTCACCAAATAACCCAGTTTGCTTTCGTACTTCAGACGGATCAACATCATAGAAAATAGGCAAAACCATCTGCTTTAATTTCTCTTTGCATTCAAGAATTTTAACTAGCTCATTTAGACACCAACTAGAGGAAGCATAATTTCTTGAGAAAACAATAATGGAAATTCTTGACTCTTCAATTGCTTTCTCTAATTCTCTTGAAATCACGTCACCCTTTCTCAATTCCTCATCGTCGATGAAGGTATTAACTCCAACATCAGACAATTTGGAATAAAGATGACCGGTGAATGTTTTTCGGGTGTCTTCACCTCTAAAACTGAGGAATACTTCATAAGAGAAGTGAGAAGATGTAGATGATTCTCCTCTGACTAATTGAGTATCCATTTAAGGGTTGATGAGAACGCAAGAATTAAGGGATGATTTTTTAGTAAATCTTTAGACTGAAAACACAGAATCTAATCCATGGCCGTCCCCTAGCCAATTATAAAGTTCACATCTCACTTTCTATCTCCTCCATATTCCTTCCTACACCACTTCTTCTTTCCTTAACCCTCACTCTTCAAAAAATTCAAGCTATTAGCGATCCAATTTGCTGTAGCAGCAGGAAGCCCAACAACTAGCCCAGTCATTCACCTCTGCCGCCGTAAAACTCTCCGCATGCTCCTCACCCGCAGCGGCAACGCCAGCAGCGACGGAGGAAGTGATCGACGGCTATTTTCCGAGGACGATGCGTCGCCGGATCGGATATTCAGCGACGGAGATTCGCCGGATAAAAAGGAAGTGGTGGTGAGAAACAAGCTTAAGGATTTGTTCTTTTCGTCGCCGGAAAATTCGAGAGGGATTTTCACCGGAAATTTCTAGTGCCGGTGGTAGTATTGGATCGGCAGTTCGGAGAATTCGGCCGTTGACGGCAACCGTTGCTTAGGAGGGTTTGGAGACCTATGCTTGTGAGTAATTAAATTGGAATATATTTTATTAGCGCTAATTTAGCTTATTAGGGAATAAATAAAGTAAGTTTTGAATCCTATTTTAACAAAAAAAAGAAGATGATTTTTTAGTAAAGGAAAAGTAGCTAAGCAGAGTTGCCGGGTTGTGGTGCAGTAGTAAGTAATGTTTTAAAAGGTATTTTTGGGACTCGCGCGGGGATCGTCCCTGGCGGAACACTTGCAAAACGCCTTGGAGCTTATGTATGGGGCTTAGTTCTATGAGGCTTACGTCTCAAGCGCCCCGATCGTGTGCTTTAAACACGCCTAACGCCCAACGCTCGGGACTCGCCTAACAGCTCTAATGCAAATCACGTGTCGAATTTACTAATTAATATCATACCTTCAAAATTCTTTAACGAATTAATGGTAAAAGTTCTATTCAACGACAAAAATATGAAGATTGAGCATAACTCTAATAATGAGACATAATATTGCGGATTTATATATTTACTTGTTATTGGACGTGTCTTAGTTCATTTGTCCCTACTTGTTATACACTTTTATTAATTTGATATCTTAAACTAATTTGTATTTGTTCATGAAGGAGTAATATTTTAATAATCGTACCAATAAGATTTTATTAATTATTTATTTTTAGGAAGGTAAAATGTGGAGTTTGATCATTTTTTAAAGAAATTGTAATTCTTTAATTATTTGAAAGTTAAAAGATTATACGTGATTTGTATGCATTAGTTATACTTAAGAATCATGTTAGACATTTTTTTCTATGAGTTCCTTTAATTTTCTTTTAAGTTTTAACTTCTAATTTATATTTTATATTTTTTTTGTTATTATGTTATTTATTAATTTATAAATTAAATTTTTTAGAGATCCATGGGGCTTATGACCCCCACCTCCAGGATTACGCCTCACCTCATATCAAGTAAAACGTCCCGCCTTATGCTCCGCCCTTTTAAAACATTGCTTGTATAAATATCACATATTTATAGTTTTCTTCAAGTTTTATGCAATTTTACCTATTTATAAATATTTGCTGTCATTATATTATTTTATAAAATATTAAAAAATTAAATAGCTACAGAACTTACGCCTCGCTGAGGCATATGTAAAACGTCTCATCTTATGCTCACGTTTTTTTAAAATACTGGTAGTGAGTACTCCTTCTTAATCAATGGATTAGTCGAGCCCAATATAAGTACCCGATACAGAGTGAGAAAGAAAAAAAACTAAGCAGAGTTACGTATAAGCACAAGTCTTATGGTTTCTAGCTGGAAATTTTAAGAGCCCGTTTAGATTAGCCGAAGAAAAGTAGCTTTTAAGCACAAGTGTTTAAAAACAGCTTTTAAGTGCTGAAACTTGTTTTATAAATAAGCAGTTACCTGTAACAGGTAACTGCAGGAGATGTAGCAGTGCTTTTGCTAGACATAAACTCTATGAGAGAGTGTATATCCTCTTTTATTAAAGTTACAGTTGTTCTTTTCTTACTCTTTCTTACTTGACTACTAGTGCTAACACTATCAGTTGATTTTTGTCATTTTAGTGATGGCTCTAAAACATAACAGAATTTATATTTTGTAGATCATCACTTTCATCACCCATTTCATCATTAAGATGAGTAAAGTGTTCTTTATCACAATCATCAATGACATTTATTCCTTCTTTATCAAGATTAAGTCAAATGCCCAATGATTGTTATTGATTTGCTGCACGTGCTCTTCTCTTGTGGAAACAACATCAGCAAACAGTGCATCGTAGCGAAACCATATGAGCGAAAGATCTTTGTTTCTAAATTTCTTATATTTTGCATTCTCCTGTAAAAAGAGAAAATAAAAACTACTTTAATCAAACTGATAAAATTAACATTGACAAAAATAAGAATTACACATATGATAATGTGAGAGATGTACCTTAATTTTTCGCTCCCACCAATCATCATCTGCCATAATCGTATTTTTCGTGGCATCCCATCCTAATCCCGTCTCCCCTCTCATCAACGGCTTAAAAAGTGTCCATTCTCCTTTCATGTAATCCCAATAATTTTTTATTTTTTTAATCATAGTCTTTTCCCGTCTTCTTATAGAACTCGTCAATTATACTTTTCCACCCATCTTTATTTAAGTAAGTGTTTGGTCTATTTCCTTTTCTAATCTCTTGCTCACACAACTCAAGAAATATAATATGTGTATCATCGTCCCACTTAGCATTGTCCTGTAAATAATTTGAAGAAAACAGAACAACCAAGAAGCTAAGATTGAAGTTGCATAAAGAGAGCCTAAAAGAGCCTTGTGTTTGACAGCCTAAAGAAGCCAAGACTGAAGTTGCTCGCACAACTCCTTGGTATGGCATATTGTGACCAAGCTTTAATATGGCCCAAAAAGAATATTCAGGTCAGACAAAGTTGATTCTATACAAAGTATAATATGCAAAGAGAAATAAAGGATTTAATTACACAAACTTTCCCTGTTTTCACCTTCTAATACAAATACAATCTTTGCAGAACTTTGTATATTAAGGTAAAGCAGTACATTTGACACCCAATGTACTATTTAACTATGAGGTACAAAAGTAAGTTTTCTTTTTCACTTTTAATCTCATTATTAGGATCATGGTTATCTCTTACCCTTGCTATAGACAAACTTATAAGCAGAAGATTACTTTTCTTGACTTGAATTACATATATTGGGAAATTTTTGAAAAATTACAATATAAATACTGAACTGGTATCCATTTTTATCACAGAAAAATAGCAGGTGCAATGATTTTACATTTACTAACATAAATTCTTGGGACCCCTTTACTTACAGGATTGAAAAAAACACAATCTTTACTCCTATTAAGGTAAAGCAGTTACGATGGAGTTTGTAAACCAGTTGCTCCATTGGATTGGCTAACTCCTTTTATGCGACTAGATGTTTATGCACTAACTTTTCTTCTTTTCTTGTGGAGTATATGTCTAATAATTTCTGATGAACTAATTAGATACGAACACATTTAACTGTATAAAAAGGGAGATATTGTAATTTTTGTTAGCACATAAGAGATTTAAAAAAAAAAAATATTATGGGCATATCTATTAGCCCTAAACTCCAATGGAATTGAAATTAATCCAAAACTTTGAAAACACATTAGGAATTGAAATTCAACGGGAAGATTACTTAATGTGAAGAGGCTTTCAAATTGGAGTTGAAGTTGGGGAGAGTTATGGAAGAAGAGGAAAAAGAACGCAGAGGAAGAAGAACGCATACGCTGCAACAGGAATGGAAAAAAGAAAAAGAGACCGTATGTTTTAGGATTTTTTTTACTGAGGGGTAATTTCGGCATTAAAAAAATTATAAGTGATAAGAATATAATATAGTTGGTCAAAAATATCTGGCTTTTAAGCCAATTTTGAAAAAGTTGGGTAGGGGTGTGCATTCGATTTAACGATTCGATTTTGACCCTTATCGATAATTACTTATCGATTATCGATTTGTGCATATGCTTATCGTTATCGTTTCAATAAGGTTTCGATTTTTTCGATTTCGATTTATTGATTTTGGGGACTTATCGATTCGATTATCGATTACACCAATAAGAAAGTTTACGAGATTCTACGAAAAGTATATCGCTAAAAATACACCTAACTAATATGGACAAAAAGAAGCTAAAATAAGAAGAGCACCGTTTATAACATAAAAATTGTGTCAACAAGCACATGCAACGAAACTAAAGTAAGGGATGAAATGTATGCCACCAACACTCCAACGGTATAAAAAAATAAAATAAAAAACAAAAAATCAAAACACATCATCACGGCTAATTCTGTTTTCCATTAATTTGAACTGCATTTCCTTGAGCTTTAAATATGATCATTCCTTAAATGTGGTAGAGAAAATAATAAGGTTAGGGACTTAGGGTAAATGAAAGGGTATTATAGAATAAGGGTAACAAAAATTTATTTTTTTTAAAAAAAAATTTTTAAAAATTAATTTTTTAAAAAAAAAAATAATTAAAAAAATAAAAATTACTGTAGCTTATCGGTTTATCGATAAACCGAAAACCGAAGAGGACAAAATCGAAATCGAAATCGATAAACCGATAACAAATAATCGATTCGATTTATCGATAAACCGATTCGAATACACACCCCTAAAGTTTGGCTTACCCAATTTGTTGATTTTGACTTTTTAAAGTAGATTTTAACTTTTTTTTAAGTACTTTTTTAGTTGGTCAAACCAGCTTTTAAGCTTCAGGGTCTAAATCTTGGGTCAAGTCAACTACAATCCTTCAAAGGAGGTTTCTCTTGATATTTGTTAGACTTCGCAAGAGAAGTTTCCCAAGATTTTCTTGGATATCTTTGTTATACTACATAGAACAATAATTCACCTTTTTCAGCAAATTTTTGCTGCTATAAAAATTTGAAATTTCGCTTGAAGTTGAATTTCAGAATTTTTTAAAAATTTCAAAAAATTATTTTTCAAAATTTTCTTTACAAATCACTCACAATTATTTTCATGCTCAAACACAACTCTAATTTTCAAATATTATTTTTACTGAAATTCTTTTTTTTTTAGTGTTTCACAATTGTTATGTCTAAACGCCCACATAATTTAGTCGGATAGGCTAAATAATTTTCAAACTGTACATCTACAAAAGTGATGTACAAAGTTAGTCATATATTAATACTACCAGTAAATGCTGCTGGTCCGTGCCAACAACACGGTCACAAATGCTTTATTGCATCTTATAATAATTTCTTTTTCATTCATGTTTTTGCTTTATATTTGTTCTATTTTATTAATCAAAAGATTTAAAAATTTATTGTGATTTAAATTTGTTGTTCGTGAGATATTAAAACAATTTCTTACTTTAAAGTATGCAAAACATACTTGCTTATTCTTATTTTAATGATATTTTTTACTATAAATTACTTTTCACGATAGTCTTATATTCAATACAAGCTCTTAAGTTGTATCTTTTTTGGGTAATGCACAATTTTTTAAATATTTTTTCTGCAAACATATTTGTAGGATAACCTCACTTTCTTTGGCATTTCCATTATAATTTATATGTTCAACCAAGGACGATATAGTGTGTATATTATGGTTGTTCGAACAAAACCATGAAACAACCAAACATATTGTATACAATAATGAATAATATTTCGCCAGCTAAAATTGGAGTGTTATTAGAGGAGAAAAAAAGTACTCCATGTCTATCCCAATCACAGACATCGTATACATCTTATGTATTCTTAAGCTAATTAAATATTCATACCAGCTTTATTTGGATATATATGCATGATGATAATTTGACTTTAGGATTCTTGAAAAAAAAATTCTTTTAACTGCAAATGTCTAACGAAAAGAGCATGAAACAATTTTTCCCTTTTGTGGTGAGCTTAAAAAACTTAAGGACTTTTTTTTTTACCCCGCTATATATTTGCTATTCAGTTTATAATGTACAAGTGAATTTTCGAGATATTAAAAATTACACGTAGTTTCATAGTTATGTACTGTATACTTAAATTTTTATGACTACTATTTGATTAATTATGTAGTCTTTTGACGTTCTTTTTGAGCATGATGTTCAAGGAGTAGTTTATTTTGCTATTTATTACTATATTTTACTTAGAATGTAAATTATGATAGTGTGAAACATTTTTTGAACTATAGTATCTTTTATTTAAGAAACATGGAAAATAATATGTTAGATTTCTTATTTTACTAAGACGAAATTATTGAAGTTAAAATAAGTAGACATAGCATCTAGAATAAGGTTAAAACTTAAGTTTGACACTTTACGTAATATTTTAGATGTTTTTTCATGATAAAAAATATTTCAAAAAAAATGTAAAGAATATTACTTTATTTACTTGTCTTATTTTTTTTTCTTTTTCTAAAAATGCATGTTAAACTACTTTAACGTGATATATGCTACACGACGAAAGGGTAAGAACTGGAAAAAAAATTGACCTACAAAAGCACTCCGCTATTATTTTTGTAAATGTAAATCTTATTTCTAAAATGTGAAGAAATATATATATATATATAACAACAACAACAACAACAACAACAACAACGACGACCCAGTTAAATCCCATTAGTGGGGTCTGGGGAGGGTAGTGTGTACGCAGACCTTACCCCTACCCCGAAGGAGTAAGAAATGCTGTTTCCGAAAGACCCTCGGTTCAAGAAGACAAAAAGTCAAAAGAAGACAATATTAGTAACACCGCAGATATAATATGAAAAAATACGAAAAATAGGAACAACATGAAATCATGAAGAATGATACAAAGCAAAAGCAAAATAGTATCTCTTCCAAACTAGTCACACAAAGTTATGGCATAAGACAAGACACAACTACCTCCTAATCTGCAACCCTAATACTCGACCTCCACATGTTCCTATCAAGTGCCATGTCCTCGGAAATCTGAAGACTCGCTATATCCTGCCTAATCACCTCCCCCCCAATACTTCTTAGGTCGCCCCCTACCTCTTCTCGTGCCCTCCACAACCAGTCGTTCGCACCTCCTTACCGGGACATCTGGTCTTCTCCTCTGAACATGCCCGAACCATCTGAGCCTTGCTTCCCGCATCTTGTCATCAATGGGAGCCACGCACACCTTCTCCCGAATATCATCATTCCTAATTTTATCCACCCTAATATGCCCCGCGCATCCACCTCAACATCCTCATTTCTGCTACCTTCATCTTCTGGGTATGTGATTTCTTAACCGGCCAACACTCAGCCCCATACATCATGGCCGGCCTAACTACCGCTTTATAGAATTTACCTTTGAGTATTAGTGGCACTCTCTTGTCACACAAGTACTCCAGATGCTAACCTCCACTTCATTCATCCTACCCCAATACGGTGTATAACATCCTCGTCGATCTCCCCTCCCCCTGGATAACCGACCCCGGGTGTGTGTGTGTGTATATATATATATATATAAATGAATGTTTATCGAAAACTAAATCAATAAAAAGTAACTAATGCGTGTCCATTCACTTTTCTTTTTAGAAAAATCAATCATGAAATTAATTTAATTTGTATAAGTTTGTTAGAACATCTTATCAAATAAATTTACTTTAAATTTTTCAAAAACACCCTTAAACGGTTGGGACTTAATAGTACTGCTCAAAGAAGACTGTGATTTTTTCTGGCATGTAATTCGTCTTCAACTTGATTTTTCTTTTCTTTGATAAAAGGTCTTAAAATACTAATGAATAATGTAAACAAAATACTAGTTTCTCTTTTACAATCTTTAAACATTCAATTTTTTTATTTACTTTAGTAACTCCATAAGTAATGTTGCACGTGAATTTGTAACGACTCGGCCGATTGTTTTTAGAATTTATGCCTCGATCCCCTATTAATTGCTTTCCCTAAGTTCATTTTTCTATTTTGGTCTGCTAGGACGTTCGGTATTGGGTTTCGGAGAGTTTTGGGACACTTAGTCCCTAAATGAGAGTTTAAGTGTTGAAAAATGGTCTGTAGTCGGAACAGTATGAAGACGACCTCGGAATGGAAATCCGATGGTTCCTTTAGCTCCGTTAGGTGATTTCGGGGTTAAAAGCATGTTCGGAATGCTTTTTGGAACTCCGTAGCTCATTTAGGCTCGAAATGCCGAAGTTTGAATTTTTGAAGTTTCCGGTCCGATAGTGAGTTTTGATCCGAGGGTCGGAATAAAATTATTGCAGTAGCTCCATCATGTCGTTTGGGATGTGTGTGCAAAATTTCAGGTCAATCGGATGTGTGTTGGTTAGGTTTTTTATCGAAAGCGTGTTTTGATAAAATTTGAAGTCCTTAGGCTCAAATCATTGATTAATCAGAGTTTCCGGCGTTGTTTTAGGTGGTTTAAGGATTGGTACAAGTTTGAATGATGTTATAGGATATGTCCGTAGGTTTGGTTGAGGTCCCGGGGGTCTCTGGTGTGTTTCGGATGCTCAACGGAGCATTTCGGAGTTGTGAAAAGTTGTAGAAAATCTTCAGCAGTTGCAGGTTCCAAATCATTCTTCGCGTTTGCGGTCTCATCCTCGCGTTCGCGTAGCTTTGATCAGCTTCCTCATCGCGTTCGCGTTCGCGTTCGCGTTCGCGTTCGCCGAGCTTCGTGTTTTCCTCAATCGCGTCCGCGTCAATGCCATCGCGTTCGCATAGGTTTATTGGACTCTGAAGGCTTAGCTTATTTTTACTCAACCCGTTCACATTACACAGTCGCGTTCGCGTAGTTTCCTGAGCCCAGGACTTCGCGTTCGCGAAGGATATTTTTTGGCAGCGTCATTATTTCTTCTTCGCGAACGCGAGCCCCCTTCCACGTTCGTGATGCACAACGGACCTGGGCAGTACTAAATTATTCAAAATCCAAGGGTTAGCCATTTTTATCAAAACACAAGCTTGAGAGTTTGAATTTGGGAGAAATTTCGAGGGATTTTTGAGGGCAACAATTTGGTAACGATTCTCTATTCTCTTATGATTAAAACCCACTAATCTAATCATGAATTCATCCTTAATTTCGGATTTCTGAATGAAAAATGGGGAAAACTTCATAGACCAAACTATTGAGTTTTGAATGGTTGTTTGACCTCCAATTTGGGAGATTTGTATATGGTTAGACTCGTGAGAATACGAAGGTTCAAAAAATGTAAAAATTATCCGATTCCGAGACGTTGTCTTGAGGGGCATTTTGGTTATTTTACCTAATTTTGCGTCTTATCTTTGAATTAAATAGTAAAATAAGTTACTTGAGATGTTATTTACGATATATAATTGAATTGAATAGATTTGGGCTATTTGGAGTCAGATACTCGTGGCAAAAGTGTGATTTCGAGTTGATTTTGGAGCCGGTTCGAGGTAAGTAACTTGTCTAACCTTGTGTGGGGGACCTTCCCTTAGGACATGGTATTTGATGTTTGAAAGCCTCGTATGTGAGGTGACGAGCGCGTACTTGAGCTACGTGTTTAAAATCCATTTCTACTTGACGTATTTAAATTGAGTTTCCTGCTTACTTGTTTATTTTAAATTGTAAGTTTAACCTGTGTTAGCTTAGAGAAGCATGTTTAGTCGACTTACTTGCTTATTTGTTTAGATTGTACTATTTGAACTTCGTGAAGCATGCTAGCTAGAATTTCTATTGCTTGTTCTGACTTTAACATTAATCTGATATTTTGAGTTGTTATTGTGTGTTTAAGTTTGGGACTACGAGACGGCTTCGTGAGAGATCTCCTGCACGTGTTATGTTCTGGACTAAGAGGTGGGGATACCAAGAGATCCCTCGCACAGATGTTGTATATATATTGAGGATACCAAGAGATCCTCGGGATACCGAGAGATCCCTCGTGTATATTGAGGATACCAAGAGATCCCTCGTGTATATTGAGGATACCAAGTGATCCTTAGGATACCAAGAGATTCCTCGTGTATATTGAGGATACCAAGAGATGCTCGGGATACCAAGAGATCCCTCGTGTATAAGATGAGGATACCAAGAGATTCTCGGGATAGCAAGAGATCCCCGGCTTTTATTTTCTGTTGTGAGCAGTATTCCTTATATTCTTTTGTTTCTGCTTTCTATTACTGCTTTTTCTTATTTATCCTGTTTAGATTCTCACTGTAGACTTTATCTATATTGTTTCCCTTATCCTATTATTTGTTATGTTTATCTCTGTAGGGCCCTGACCTTCCTCGTTACTACCCGACCGAGGTTAGACTTGGCACTTACTGAGTACCGCTGTGGTGTACTCATGCCCCTTCTGCGCATGTTTTTGCATGTGCAGTTCCAGGTACCTCCACCTAGGTGTATCATCCCCGAGGCGGAGAGATATAGCGGAGACTTCGAGGTACATCTGCTGCATCCGCAGACTAGGAGTCTCTATCTTATTCCAATAGTAGTAGATAGCTTTCCTTTTCTTTCAGTTGTTTAGACATTCTTGAATTAGAGCAATATATCATATTTCTATTAGCTTGTGTTTCCCATGAGTTTCCGGGTTTTGGGATGTTGTTATAGCTTTTCCGTGGTGATTGAGTTGTATGTGCCGAGCGACACTTATATATAGTTTCCCTAACAGTTGTTCAGACTTAATTATTTATTTTTCGCAAGTTTAAGTTGTTTTTCCGCATTTTAGGCTTACCTAGTCGTAAGGACTAGGTGTCGTCACTACATATTCATGGTGGGCGAACTGGGGTCGTGACAGAATTCCTAATACTTAACCATCATTTTCCATTGCCCCTGTTATGAATCAGCAAATTAACATCACATAACATGAGACCTGAAGGTTCTTGCCACTGTCATCATAATAAATCCCTCATATGACCGAAGAAAAGCTCTATACATAAGCATAATTTTTCCTTTTTAAATTTAATATTATATTATGTTTAATATTGGCCATTCGATGTTATCAAATCAACAACAATATCTAGTATCTGGTCTAGATTAAGTAAAATCAATAAACTTAATTAAAGTCAATATGCTAGCCATGTCTCGTGAACAATAAATGAATTTTTACCTCCTGTAGTAAAGGTTGATACCTTATTTATTTTAAATAAATACCCTTTTAAAAAATTATATTCTATAGCTATCTTTTGATTTTTATAGCCAAATATCTATTTATGGTCACCTCCTATACTTAAGCCATAAAATATGCTTTATATTATTTTTCTCTCTCATTCTTCAGATTTTTCTCCACCCTCTCCCTCTCGAAAGCCAGTCTTTCTCCATGAATACAACTATGATTCTCCACTGATTCATCTCCATTGTTGAATGAAATTTTCATTGCCAATGGCCTGGGGCTGTAAATAAATGTCGAAATCGAACCATATCTTCAATTTCCTGAAATATACTTTCAGGCTGCCCCTCGACGGCTGATCACGCCTAACTATGCCTTATAAAAAGGACTAAGCGGTCGTTGCAAATATAATCCGATTTACAAGTCCGGAGTTGAATCCCACAGAGAACTAAGGCTTAGCTATAACTATTCAATATTGCTAAGAAGACAAGTTCAAACAATTCCTAACTTATAAATATTAAGATTCTTATATTTAATTAACTAAATAATTAAATTAGTAGATTAAACACTAAAGATACTATGGGTTGGAGAAAAGATTAAGAAGGTCTAGAGTTATGATTTCCCCAATCATCGGAATCCTTCCCGCTATGTCTTCTATAATTTCGCCTAAGCATTCATGAGCGCCTTGCTTGTTGTAATTCTCTCCCGAGCAGTTACGATAATTTACTAGACATACTCTCCCGAGTTACGCTAGATGTCTTTAATTACAGCTCACTTAGATCTCACCGAAGGTTTCGTTATCCCTAATCCCACCTTTAAACCCTTGGTTATTGATTCCTCACTTACGCCGGGAGTGATGTTGTTCAACAAATACCTAAATGTGCACTCTCTCCCGAGTAATACACACTAAATAGGCACAGTCTGTTGAGAGCTCTTCAACCAACCA
>MDKF010145485.1:0-21308 GCA_026770625.1 Nicotiana glauca
GTTTTAGCACGGTCGCTCAACTGTTGTATTTGTTATATCTGATTTTCATATATATTCCATTTTTATGTGCTTTTAATAATCCGCTTTTATTGTCAAATTTTACATGAATTGCAACGTTGTGAAAATGTGTCTCGTACCACGCCGTACCAGTACGCCCGTGGCTTTTAATACATTTCGACTTCGTTGAGATTTGGATTTGGGTCAAATAAATGTGCACCCTTATTTGAGAAAGTAATATTATTATTATTTGCGCTTAAAGCATCTACACATTTATTAACTTCGGGAAAGACCGTAAAATTTACTAAACGATCCTTCCAAGTCTAAATATTTTAGTAAATAATTATTGAGGGCCTCGCAATTGCATTTTTATTGGACGAGGCTCGTCTCATTTTATTTTAAAGGATAAACCTAAAAGCGACTATATTCTCTATTTTTTGATTTTTTCTTTGCCTCTAATAATAAAAGAAGAAGCCTTAATTATTTATTACTGAACCAAATGGTAGTTTTGCATTACAGTCCAGCCATTGGGCTCCGAGATAAACCTAATGAGGATAAATTGTACCCAGGTCGGCACCACAATGGGCCATTCCCACGCCTTGGCCCAGGCTCAATTGGATACACATACTGAACCTTGGTTGCTTATTAATGCGTTGAGGCCTGCACCTTTGGGTAAATGGGCTATTGAACCCAAATCATAAAAATGGACCAAGCTTCACTTTAATTCAAGTAAATAGTCACATAAATTGTTTCAGTCTGTTCTACTCATATCCAGATGATATTGATCCTTTTGAATTTCAATTCATGAATATCACTAACGTTGAAAATTAACAACAGAGGCGTGGATTTGGCAATGGTACTACTAATGCAGACTAGCTATTTTTAAACCAATTCAAACCAACAAGATTAGATAAGCTGGACTATTTGACTTAACTATTGAAACTTGAAATTGCATTTTTTATTACTCACATAGATCTAAAACAATTCATGTGTCATTTGACAAGATCACTCTATGAAACTAATTAACTGCTATTCATAGTACTTATATGGATCTGAAGCATAGTAATTTACACAGTTCTAGTTCAGTTATACAAAGCCAAAATGCAAATCATATGATGGCTAAGTGTGTACGGACTATTCCAACATCTGCCAATTAGATTAACAATTCTCAGCTAAAACAGTCCATAGTTCAAATCATACAATCCAATATCCAGTTAAATCATCTAATATCTATGCAATTGAACCTTAGACTAAATGCAAACTTAAGGTAATCATAAAAAAAACACTCCTCATTAATATCTAAGTTATTATGACAGTATGAATACACATATTCAGAAAATTGGTGAATAGGCCTTTCATTTCAGCATGTCACTCAAAGCTACATCAAATTATGGTTCGAGTATGTACCTGGAAATTGAAAATATAAGAAGAAGAAAGGAAGGTTAGCAGCAATGAATAGCAATCACAACAGCGGGAACTAGTTCAACTGATCAAGGAGAGTTTAAAACCAGACAAATTCCAAACAATCGACCACAAATCACTTGAAACAGATGTGAATAGACTCGAAATGCTCCAGAACACCACAGTAAACCCAAAATTCAATCAAAACCAGTTGAATTGAACCTAAAGCTACTCGAAATCAAACCAATAGGATTCAGTGACAAAAACTAAAATAAGGACTGCAAATTAACCTCTACAACTCGGATTTAAACTAAGAAACTTGAACTCAATGGCTTTTTTTTTTGTAATTTCTGTTTTTGTATTTTTGTTTTCTATTAGGATGAGCTAAAATCTGGGGTATTTTGAATTTTGAATTCAAAATTGCAGAACTGGGAATGATAGAGACTATTTTGGGAAATTTTTTGTGAGCTCAAAACTTGGGAATTTTTACGGGTTTCTAACTTGTGTGTTAAGGCATTGGCATGCCCTTTATATAGGCAAAATGAGGGACAGAATGTTCTGGACCCCTTTTTTATTTTCCCTCTCTTTTAGTTTTAGATATTACATATTAAACCCCTAACTTGTGACTTGTTAACCAAGTTACTGCACTTATTATATTGACCTCTACACTAAAGCCCCTTCTAGATGATTCCATACCTATTATAATTCCTATACTATCCTTACCTCCTTTTGACATTTACTGTTTTTTAATAAACCTACCCTTTTCCTATGCCCAAACTACCCTTGTTACTTAGATTTATTACTCCTGACCCTTTTAATATCCACAAAACACCCCTAAAACTAAATTGGTTTTACCCGTTAAATTATTCCCCCCTTTTAACCCCAGATTTAACTATTAACTATAACCAACTAACTATCAGAATTAATCTAAATTTAACAAATAACTGGCCACTAATCGAATTTAAAACAGCTATTACCAATCTCGCTAACTACTTATCAATTAACATCATTAACATAAAATCAGTTACTGAAATCATACTACTAATGATCAAAACCTAAATTGCTATCAACTAATTTACAAGTAAATAAAAACTAATCATGACAGAATCACTATCCAATTTATAACCGATTTTCAAAGTGTTTCAAACAAAATGCAACAAAAATGAAGATTTAAAGTCAACAAAACCTAACAAAATTCATGCATGCAAGCAATAAAAAATAATAAAATAAGGAAAGAAAGAAATAAAAACTTACTGGAGAAAAAATCAAGAACTCCGGCCAGCCTTTGGAACCCCAATCGTCCAAAATTCTGACTCGTAACATACCTAACCAGATATTTTTCATAAGAGAACACCTGATTAGGGATGTTATGGTCCGAAATTTTGGGGATTTATTATTTTCTTTTAAAAAAAAATTAAACCAGAAAGTTCAATTTGATATTCGAACGTTTCTGGAGAGTTTTAAGACAAAAGGGCGTGGTGGTTGGGTAGAGGATGGTTAGGAGGTGGTTCGGTGTGATTTTGGGTTAGTTTGGACAATGTTGTGTTCGCCGGAGGAAGGGTTCCGGCGACACTTAAACTAATATTCGAGGAGTTCACGCCTTATTCGAAGGAAACCAATTATGGGGGGTGGGAGAGGAGGCTTAGGGCTTTCCCTGGTGTTAATGGTGAGACCATCGGATTAGTTTACGTTACCCGCCGGTAGGGTTCCGACGGGGTTGATGAGAGGAAAAGGGGGCGGCTAGGGTTCGATACGAGAGGGTGAAGAAGATGAAGTGAAATAGGTGTATGTATATGTGGTATATTTAAAAAGCATCTAATATTCTGAACCGTTGGGTTAAATGTATTAACGGCTTGGATCTATTGAGCTTTGAAACGACGCCTTTTTATTTAAGTGACGATCCAATCCTGCCCGTTAGATCAAACAAATGAATGGCCAGGATTTGACGACTCAAACGTCGTCGTTTGATTTATTGCTTGATTTGTATAACTGACCATTTGATCATGTAAATCAACGGTCTAGATTTCTTTAGACGGGGTCTTTTGATATGAGACATAGGCGGACCATGTATTTCTTTGGGCCTGAGTCAACTTGGGCTAGTATATTACTGATACAATTATTGTATTATCCCAATTACTTGTAATTATTTTGTATTTTTTTATTTTATACTCTCTTTTATATTTCGTATTTTATTTTCTTTTGTATTTATTTTTCTTTTGTATTTTTTGTATTTATTTCTTTTTGTATTTCTTTTGTATTATCATTTTTATTTTTTTTATGATTTTTGCTAATTTAAAACTAATTAATTTCTACTGTTATGGTAATTTTCATACAATGCTATTTTGATTTTTCTATAAATTGTTCTCAAAAATGTATTAATACCAAAATTATAAAATTAAAATCCTAATGCACATGCCTATTTTTATATATTTTCTATGAATTATTATGCAACTAATTAACACAAAAATGCCATAAATATTTAACAAAAATTTAAAAATCATTTTGTTTGGATTTTGTTTAGGAATAATTTGCTTAGGGCAAAAATCACGTGCTCACACACCCAACATACGATAGAATACGATTTTCATTGTAACTCCAAAATCATTAATATTTTAACACTTCATCATATACGAACTTTTCACTTAACTCACTTCAGGAGAATTATAGCAACACACAGGTAAATTCCCATAACCATAGAATATGCAAATCTGCAAGTAGTGGTCCAAGCTACCATAGCCCTTTCGAAATCCGCTTCCACTTAACAAGCCATAACAGAAAAATGCTTCTGAATAACATCAATTACGGCGACCGACAAGCCTCACACGTACCGCCACAAATCGTACACATAACTTGATCACGCAGAATGAACTGATCGCTGGCCCCAATATGCCAATTCAACTATGGCCAATCATTCTGCCTTCTTCAAGTTTATCCTTGTTTGCCTTAGAAGTAATACTAAGTCCATTCAACACATAACATACTCCATCTACACTCACCCCGAGTGACCTTCAATCACGAGACCGGGCTGTCTTAATTCCCACGAACTATTTCATAACACCCAAATGCTACACCACAAGCCAAACATCCCATAACATTTTGTGCCTGTTCTTATAAACTGCTACAAAGCTTGATCCTTAATTGTACTTATAGGCTCGACATCATTAGGCACCACACTTTACCTCTTGAATTCTCTAGGACCGTTATAGAGAGCCACCCGCTCTGACTTGGTCCCGAATTTAATCCACTCCATAAATCTTATGACACACGAATACCCTCTCGACGAAGCACCCGGTGACATCACTTCCTCTGAAACCTACATCTATACGAGGCATAAATCCTGAATCTTTTCCCAAGTTTGAATATGAGCCTACAAGGCCAACCATAGCATGCATTCCACAATTCATCTACTCAATTCACCCCTTATGGTCCTTTTCCGTAGCTGAGATAACCCATCAAGGTATTAATAATTGGAAACCTCGCAAGTAGCTAACCATGCAACCCAATCTTTGGCGGTGGGACTCTCCCATTTAGCTTGAAGCTACTATTACACAACTCTGGGACTCACCAGTCTCCTTTATCTCTTGTTGACATAGCCTTGCTTCCGCCGCAAATTTTCGGGATCTTTTTGTAATTCCCCGTCCTTCATATTCTGAATCATCATCCACATTCGCATGACCGATCTCTCTGCTGGATAACCAATATAATTCTTTGCAGAAGCTTCGGCAACCACGCGACCGCTAATCCGCTCACGGGAAATAACACGCCTGCGGAAATCACTTCCCGAGACCTTCCAAATGTTGTTGTACGGGATGCAATCACTATGACATCAAAACCAAATCCGGAGTCCAAGCTCACTCTCTAGCTGCTCCAGCCCATTCACCACTCATGGACATTAATTAAATGTGCGGTAACACCTTTCCAAATTCAGAGTTATGCTGCGTCCTTCTTCATTTCGAGCAGCTCCTTTTCGTTACACCAAATCTCCTGCCGCATAACCAACCCATGCTTCGAATTTAAATTTACAGACTTCCATTGCCCGTGGCTAAAATCCCAGGTCCTTCCAAACTATCTTTAGGCGCGTAGTCATCCTACTACTAGGCCCTATATAGCTCCGCCACTCTCCCACTTTGGGCAAACTCGCTCCTTTAATCAGCTGCTTGACCTACGCTTCTTATACCTGTCCATTTAGAAGTTCCAAACTCCGCCTGACACTTCCCACATGTTTTATCATCTTTTTCTGCTCAGTTGTTGCCTTAATAAAATGTATCTTCTTGGAACTCGAATCCACAATTTGTTACTGACTTTAAACTTTTCCGATGGTCGTCTTTCTCGAACCGTCAACATTTGAAATACTGATTCAATCTAAACCACCGCACCATGCGATATTTGACAGTTGTAACTCTAATACTATTTCACAATATCCTGCCATAAAGGTGATTTGTAGAAGATTATAACATCGACAAACTTAGTACATCTAATTAGGACAACATCACCCCAATGTAGAGGAAAACTCCACCACGCTTGCAAATACCAGGTCTTATTACTTCCACCAGTCCACATCTGAACATTCGTAGTTCGACTACCTTTCCCCGGCCGGGAAAAAAATACTGAATCCCTTGATTACACGCTGAGTAAACCTCCCTTCAATTTATTCGATGCCCCAACACGTGGGCGAACGTCGGGCAATCACATCAAAGCTACAGAATAATTGTTCACAAGCATCACGGAAACCTGTGCCTAGCCTCAAGGCTCTTAGAAGTTCTATTACTGAGCTAAAATAATAGAATACCCCTCCATAATGTGACTATAATAGTCCAATCAACTATACCGGGAGAATTATCCCGCACCACATTTGTAGTGCCATTACAATCCTTTAAGTTTTGATTTATAACAAACGCTCGCATAAGGTTTAATAAGAAGAAATCAAAGGCATAAGCCTCAAAAGAATTGAACCGCACGATAGGGAAATCAAGAAAGGAAGTACTCCTAACAGCCCTGTAGCCTCCTGAAGATAAGTACTGACGTCTCCGTACCGATCCGTGACACTCTACTAGACTTGCTCATGACTCGTGAGAACGACGGCAACCTAGTGCTCTAATACCATGTTGTCACGACCTAAAATCCACTAAGGGTCGTGGTGGCGCCGGACACCGATGTCAGGCAAGCAAACTAGAATACTTAATTAAATCCTGGTTATAACAATTTTGGAAACATTTATTTTATACAATTTAAACAAGACTCTGTATATTCCTCCGAATTAAATAATGAAATATTTAAACAACTTTTAAGATTTTCGAATAAATACAATTACATCCCTAGAACCCGGTGTCACAAGTGCACGAGCAACTATCGATAAGGAAAATAAAATACAACCTCTGTCCGAAACATAGTGGACATGTAACAAATAATAAAAATGTTGAAGGGAACTATACTACCTCCGGGTCGTCTCGAAAAATGCAGCTCACCTAGTCCCAGAGTCATCCATGCTAGCTGCTAGAGGTAAATATGCATGTGTGACAAAAATGCACAGAAGTGTAGTATGAGTACGTAATCAACGTGTATTCTGTGAGTATCCTGCCTAATCTCGAAGGGGTAGAGAAGAGATGGCCAAATCCGACACTCACTAGAGTTCAATTAACAATATTCTAGAAATGCGAGGAAAATCATGGATTTGTAAAGTAGTTCAAATTTGCGAAGCCAGAAAATAGGTAAACACCTTCAACAATTAAGAAAGGGCTTCCAAGGTTTATTCTTTATTATCTCATCAATTTATATCAAGACACGAAGGGCCAAATCCACATTTACAATTCTCAAGCAACAAATAACGTGCGCAAATCACACCGAGGCGACGGCCCGATCCAACAGAAATGTGAACTGCGCACTGCTGAGGGTCGAGCGGCACGAACCATAGATGCATCTTTTACCCCGCTCGCGAATCATCCATGTGACGCGGTCAACATAAAATAAACAATCACCCTGCTCGTGTATCATCCATGTGACACAGGTACACATGAGATACACAATCACCCTGCTCGAGAATCTTCCATGTGACGCAGCTACACATAATATACATGCTCAAATAGCCAATTAGAATCTTATCGGGGAATAATTATCCAAATAGAACCAATTCTCTGTTTAACAATTCAGGAAATGATGTTTAATCTCTTTTGAAATTCATTTAATAATCAAAGGTGATTTAAACAATTCAAGCCATTAATGGGCTCATAATTAATCCAAGTATAACATGCTGATGGGTCCTAACTACCCGGACAATACCATAATAGTAGCTACGCACGGACTCTCATCACCTCGTGCGTACGTAGCCCCCACATATAGGAGCACATAATCAATTATTTCACCTATGGGGTAAATTCCCCCTCACTAGATTAGAAAGGAGACTCACCTCGCTCCGAAGACTCATAACCGGCATTTCTACATTCTTCCGAAGACTTGCACCAACGCACAATGCTACAAAACTAGCCAATTAACGAGAAACTAATGAGAACATGCTCAAATAATTGTTAACAATTAAAATTATACAAATTCCCGAATCTGCTTAGTGAAATGACAAAAATGCCCTAGGGCCCACGTGCTCGAATTCCGAAATTACTCGAAGATAAAGGTTACCCATGACCTCACGAACTCAAATATATGATTTTCTCTTAGTTCCCTACTGAAAATCATGGTCAAAATCCAAGAACACTAATATCCTAGGTCTTCCTCTAACCCTCAATTTTCTACCCATTTTCATACTAAAATCCATACATAATTAATGTATTTAACTCAAAAGTGATGGAGATAACTTACCTTAATATTGACGAAAAAATTCCTCTCTTGAAGCTCCACAAATATCGACCAAGCCATGAAGAAATGGTAGAAATGAACTCAACCCACTATTTAAATCAACCTTACTGCTCCTACAATTTTCGCTTCTGCGGAAACAATCCCGCTTCTGCGGTCCCGCTCTTGCAGAAAATATTCTGCTTCTACGGTCCCTGGGCTTCAGCCCATTGTCGTTTCTGTGATAGGCCAACCGCTTATGCGGTCTTGGCTGCCCTCACACTCGACCGCTTTTGCGACTTCCTCGCTTCTGCGGGGCCGCTTCTGCAGTCCCATTTTCGCAGAAGCGGAAATACCAGATACCACTTGCTTTAGTTCTTCTTAAATTCCAAGTTTCGATCTGTTAACCACCCGAAATCCACCCTAGGCCCCCGGGACCCCAACCAATTCCAAAACACATTACGGACCTGCTCGGGGCCTCAAATCACATCAAACAATGATAAAATCATCAATTGACCTCCAATTCAAGCTTTATGAACTTTGAACTTTCCAACTTCTACTTCCGATGTTTAAACCTATCAAATCATGTCTGATTGACCTAAAATTTTGCACACAAGTCATATTTGACATTACGAACCTACTCCAACTTTCGGAATCGGATTCCGACCCCGATATCAAAAAGTTCCCTTCTGGTCAAACTTCTCAAAACCTTCAATTTTCTATCTTTAGCCAAATGACTTCAAAATGACCTACGGACCTCCAAATTCACTTCCGATCGTGCTCCCAACTCGAGCTACTCCCAGTTAGAAATTCCAAACGGACATCGATAACAATGAAATGCACTCCAAGCAAAACTTAAGAAATTTATTCCAAAATGCTAACTTCCACAATAGGCTCCAAAACGCTCCCGGGTTATCCAAAACCCGAACCAGGAATACGCCCAAGTCCGATATCATCATACGAACCTCCTAGAACTTTCAGATCCCGATTCTGAGGTCGTTTACTCAACAATCAAATCATTAGTTCATTCTTTCAACTTTAATCTTCTCAAATGAGAATTTTCGTCTAAATTTAACTACGATCTTCCTAAATTTAAATTCCGACCATGCGAACAAGTCACAATACCTGAAATGAAGCTGCTCATGGCTTCAGACCACTGAACGACGCGCTAGGGCTCAAAACGTCCGATCGGGTTGTTACAAACCTCCCACCTATATTCAGTACAAGTCTGAACCAGCTGTAATAACCCATACCTGCAACCTTAGGTGCAATTACCTGATATTCCACATAACTAAAACACATATAGCGATAACTCCCATTAACAACAGCTGCACACAAGGCCTGAATACTGGTAGAAAACTAAAGTTTCTTTCCAATACTTTTACATATACTGCAACTGATAACTAAAACACGCAGTAAGCCATCACTATATCTCAGATCAACCATTCATGAAAACAATCCTCCTTTGGCAAATACTACATCAAATTTCTGAGTCGAAGCTCCAGATTATCCTTCCAACATACTGAAATCGAATCTGCTCGTACTTATTAAAGATCCCAACGATCTCATCTAATCAACACACTACTCTGGTGACATTTCACATTAATACAGGACTAAGACACAACACGTACAATACGTGGACCAATAAGCAACAGTCCGAACATACTCAATTCATGAAAATGACTCAAATGAAAGAGTTGTACTTCATGCTCTCTAGTACCACCATTACACAAGACGAAGAACCCGTCTCCTATCATAGAGACAGAACACATGAATCTAACTCGCAATATCATACATACCCTTAACTTTGCCCCAATGAGTGACCTCATCCAGTAGGAACTGCTTAGGCAATAAGCCACCCTGTACATAATCAAAAGTCTCATATGATTACACAAAGTGCCGATAGGCTACCGATTAAAATGCGGTACAAAAAGGAAGACGAACTCTGGAAGGAACTACCTAACTCACGCTCTAATACGTGCTCTCTTTAGAAAAATAAGAAGCAAGTCATACAAAAATAGTATATAGAAAACTATGCTTAATATCACACTGTTGCGGCGCAACCCGATCCAAATAACACACTCATGGAGGCGTGCCACCCGATCCACACATAACACTCACCTAAAGAGGTGTACATCGAGTTAAATTGCTCATTAATATAAAATACCAAATTTTGGTCACAAGCACACTAATTGCATAATACCGTCCCTGAGGGGACATATAACGCTATAATCTACCGAAACTCAAGCTCAACTGAGGTGTGATATACAATCTGAATCTCGAGAGCCATTTTGCTCATAAACATCATTTCTACGCGGATCCTCAACACATAAGCATTTTTTGAACCGTCTCACAACTCACACGGCGTAATGTATCACTGTATAAAATTTCTGAGAATGAAATAACACCCTGACTCCTCCTCCATAAGAAGTGCATCACTGAAATGAACCCGTTTGGCCTGACATAGAGCCCATATTCACATTTGAATCCATCTGCCGACCTCAAGCCGATTCTGATCGCACTAAATTAGGTTAATTACCTTTCAAAGGTCCCTAACAACTCATCTTCCACTAGTAACATATAAGAATATCCGTCATAGTCAGAGAAATCATCGGTAATACACAACTCAATAGGCTGAGTACCCTCCAGGCATATTTTCTCAATTCAACGATATTATCACAACCTTCATACTCGGTTTAAGTCTTCAATCAATCAAGTGACTAACTGCCATACTTAAACGATCTTCTTGTGGGACACCTTCCCACAACCTACCATTACGAATAACTTGGCCGTACCTCCAAACCACCGGCCGCACTAATGGTGAAAAGCGATCAAGAATCATTAACTAGGGTGCAAAGCCTTTTCACAAAAAAACCATTCTCAGGTGACACT
The DNA here is from genome assembly GCA_026770625.1 of Nicotiana glauca. NCBI lineage: Eukaryota > Viridiplantae > Streptophyta > Magnoliopsida > Solanales > Solanaceae > Nicotiana > Nicotiana glauca. Next base: position 11,071 of record MDKF010145485.1, read on the forward strand.
GAAGACAATACCGATTTACCTTAAACGGCGAGGCTTCTTCCCTGCTCATTCGAGCTCGTGACATCCTTGTCCATACCGAGTTGTTACCTCTATCTTCATTTCAAATTCCATACCACTCATTGCACCAAACATGCCAACATACGATAGAACACGCTCTTCATCACAGCTTCGGAACCATTATTGGATTAACACTTCATCATATAAAACTTTCCACTTAACTCACTTCAGGAGAACCATAGAATCACGTAGGTGAATTCTCATAACCGTAGAATATGCAATCTCTAAGTAGTAGTCCAACCCACCATGACCCTTCCGGGATCCACCTACATGTAACAGGCTCATAACAATGGAATACTCTTGAATAACATCATTTACGACGGACGGCAGGCCTCACCTATGCCACCACAAATCACACGTATAAATTGATCATGCTGAAGGAATTGATCTCTACCACCAATATACCAATAGATATATGGCTAACCAATCCATCTTCTTTTGACTTACCATGATTGCCCTAGGAGTAATAGTAACTGCATTCAACATATAACACCATCCATCCGCACTCATCCCGAGTAGCTTTGAATCACGAGACCATGCTGTATCAGATCCCACGAACCATTTCGTGCCTTCCAACTGCTACATCGCAAGTGAAAACATCATAGAACATTCGAAGAATTCCAAACCATTACCTGCCCCTTACTGATAGTGCTACATAGAAGCCCATAATTGATATAGAAAAATTACACATCTTGATGTCTCCCAATGAAGACTCAGTTTCTAATCACATATACAAATTCAAGATACCCAATTGTCATATGTAGAATCTCAAACACATTAGTACCATTCTCGAGAATCATTTACTCTGTTTAACTGCATTTAGCCTGATCCAATGAACAGAACCACCCGTGCCTCATTAGCACTCTGACACTGCAGGATATGACCTAATCCCAATACAAACAAACATCTTGCTGCTCCATGCACCGAGCATTCTTTACCAATAACAGCTTAAGACATCCTGTGATTCTCACACATCTACGAAGCACCATATAACTTTTATCAAAATTTTGCTTCACTCGTGTCATCCTCGGCTCAATTTCTGCAAATAGAACTGATTCACCAGCATGCCTCAAATCAGAGCCAACATAGCACATAACCATACAATTAGCTAATCAATAGCAAACTTCCCAACATGGCTCGAAGAAATAGATCAAAACACTCCCAACAACTCATAACGCACATACTCCATTGCTGCCTTAATACCATAGTGAGATTAAACTCAATCCTTCATAAGCTTGTGGAAACACAAATCATCTATATTTTTTTCAACTCTTCTGCAAATCTCGCATTCACTCACACAACAGTTAAGCACACTCTCTAGGCGATCCAATTTAGATGTCAACACCTTTTCTTCACTTGTAAATGAGATCTTCTAATATATAACATAAGGATCACAGAACTTTGGAACACTCCACAGGAGATTACCCACCTTTTTTGCCTCAATATAACATTTTCGTATACCTTACACCGTCCTAAACTGTACGCAGTCGCTTAGTCTTCCTTAGTTTGAACTCATACCACAATATAAAAAAATTTTTTACTTCACTATCAACTGGAAACATGAAAAGATTCTTCACGCGCCCATAACTCGGGCTATACCTCGAATCACGATGGCATTCAAGCACCTATTAGTCCTTATATCATCCAGTAGGCCTTCATCATCACTTCCAAGTCACATAGATACATCTCGCAGCACTAACATACTCACCACATGGTTAACCAGCTGTCACTGCCACTAATAGGGACTAACACACCTTCTTTTTTACACACCTACCCCGAAGGATAAATGTATAATGAAGTTTTTCCACTTGGGATAGGTTTGACTTTTGGTGTCCCAAGTCACCGGTTGAATCCCGAACCGAGGAAAATATGACTCTGTTAACAGTCTGCGAACTAGAAATTCGAGTAAGGAATTTTGTTAACCTGGAAGAAGGTGTTAGGCATTCCCGAGTTCCGTGGTTCTAGTACAGTCGCTTAACTGCTACATTTAGCTTATTTATCTGATTGTATTACATGAAGAACCTATGTGCCAATTTTTACTTCTAACCTCTTTTATTCAATATGTATTTTTTAAAGGAAAGTTGAACGTCGTTTAAAGCATACTTTCGGATCGCGTCGCATGAAATGCACCCGCAATCTTAAGCACACTCTATTCAACGTTTTGGGATTTGATTTGGATCGCATGAAATGAACACCCGAGTTTAAGAATGTAATTTTATTAAAATTGCGTCTAAAGAGACTAAGGCGTTGTTATCTTTTGGGATGGCTATAAAATTCGCTAAACGGACCGTCACGAATTTTTAAGTATTTTTTAACTTTTATTGAGGGCCCCATAGTTTTTTATTTTATTGGGCGAGACTCATCTCGTTTATTTTAAAAGGCAATCCTAAAGTGACCACATTTCTACTTTATTTGTCTCTAAAAATTAAATAGAATCCTAATTAATTATCATATGAGAGAGGGCCTAGTTCTTATAATTCAATTTCAACCAACCCAGTCCAATAACTGAATGAATAAAACAGGACCTCTTTCATAAACGACTCAACACACAACATGCTTTATTTAGAACGAGATGGGCGATTTGAGCCTGTGACAGACCCATAGCCGAATTGTATAGAAATTCACCACTCAGACATGGGCGCTGATTTCATTTAAAAGTTTGGAGATGAAGTGGCTTTTGAGCATACAAATCGTGTGTTATTTTCAAAAATGAGAAAAAGGATCATATTCAGCAACCTGACTTCAATGTATTTTTCTATTTTGTCAAAGTGAATTTGGACGTACGGACATAAATGTCAAATGGCTAGCCCAATATGAACGAGTTAATCAATCCAAAGTTTGAAGTTGCATTTGATTTCCCAATTACCTAGACATGCTACTGTTCCTGACTTTTCCTCTTTTTTCTTAAAAAATAGAAATGAACACTAACTAAGCAAGTATTCACTATATGGGAGTTGTAGCCAGATGAACTAACAAAAGTAAAGAAACATTAATCAATGTGAAATTCACAGGGTAATGTATCTAACAGAGCAACAGTCCAAAGTATTTACTTATACAGTCCACTACGTATTAACCATCCAAACAATTATTTCGATTACAATTAAGTATGACCAGTTAAGCTAAGCATGAAAAGCTGGTCAAAATCCAACACAACTTAGATAAATAAACCAAACCTCTTCTTCATTGATTCTCTCAAAAAATAATACATTCCAGATCAGTATAGGTGGTGCATATGTACCTGGATTTTAAATCACAGCAAGAAGGATCAGGAGTCAGCAGAAGCAGGTGAATAGCAGCAACAATTTAATACTTAAAGCAACCCAAGAAATAGAATGAGCAGCCCAGAAATGTTTAAATCAAACGGAATCTAGCAGATCCACTTTAACACAACAACAAACCAACTAGAAATGAACACCAATGCATAGACAACCAGCAAAACACCCAAACTAATTCAAATATGAACTTAAAACCCTTATGAAACTTCACTGGTGCATAGCCTAGCCAAAAACCCACTTAATTTGATTCAATTGCACTTGAAATGAACCTTTACATTCCAACAACAGCAATAGTAACTACAGAATGTGAATTGACGAATAGAAACTGAAATTAGTATCCAATTTCAATGGAACAGTAGCATTTTTTTGGTTTTTTGAGATTTTGTTTACTTTTTTTTGGTTTTTGGAGTTTGAATTCCTAGTTCAGATCTTGAAAAATTTAAAGAGGGCGAGTTTGGAGTAGTTCTCTTGCTGAAAAGGAAGACCATCCTCGAGGCACTTTGATGCCCTTTTATAGGTAACCAAGAGTGAGCCTCAAATTTTAGTTTTCCCTTTAGGTACATAATTTAATTTCAACTCCAGTACCCCTAGTTTTTAACTTATTCTGCAAGCTAACACCCCTTTTTACTGATTATTCCACTACGACCCCAACCTGGAAGCTTCTGGGGTATTCTAGCTACCTGAATTTCCCCCAATTGCCCCTGTTTAACCGTCCAAAAACAATTGTTAACCTAAGGTATGATTTTAATTAATTATCAACTAACAACTCTAAACAACTACTTAAGCAAAACTGAGGGCATCATGCATCAGAAGAAACCAATCAAAATGCTAAATTACGATCATTATCAAGTGAAGGCAACCATACTTAAACAATACTGATGAAAATAAAAGCAAGGGCCAAATTAACACCAATTCACCAAACCAATACTGGACCACCTAATTCTAACCTAACAATGAAACTAAAACCAAGATAGAACAGACAAGAACCAGAATTAACCTAATAAATAATTAACAAAACTAATCCGAAAATCTAAGACTCAACCACACAGGAAGCTAAAAATAAAAGATTGCATCACATGGAAAAACAAAAAGAAAGAAATCGAAAGGAAGAAAACTCATTGATAAGACAAAAGTCAGGCCAGTCGACACTTTTCAAAATCAGCCAATTCCGTTGATGTTTGGGCTTTGTTGATGAACAATTCCTCACGAGGGACGCCCAAAGACCCTATAGTGTTAATTGCATGCATTTGGGCATTTCAGGGTTTTGGTCGAAAAACCTAAAAAATGAAATTCGAAGCTTTCAGACCATGTTTGAGGGGTGAGGCTAGGGGGTTGGGTATAGGATGATGAGGCAATACTAAGGTGTTAATTTTGTGCCATTTGGTCAAGGTGGCGTCGTGGCCGAAAAACTTTGATTAATTATTCGAGAGTTTTGATGTCGATTCGAAGAGAACCTGTGTTATGGCTGGAAAGAGGGGACCAAGGAGATTCATGGGTGTATTTATGGTGGCCGTTGGCATAGGTAACGTTCGCCGCCGGCGACGGTTCCGGCGATGTTACAGGTTCAGTACGAGGAAGACTAAGACTATCTCTAGGGTTATGATCGGACTTTAGGACAGTTATATTAAAAATTAAGAATCATTGTGGGCCGTTTGATCCGGGAAAATCAATGGCTATGATTGAGTGACAAGGAAATAACATCGTTTTGGGGTTTAATGAATTGGACCGGGTAAGGTATTCAATTGGGATGGGCGAGTGACTTTGGTAATTTGGGCCATGGAATTTAATAAAAATCGGCCCAAATTTGGTTATGTAAGACCAACTCTTTATTAAAGCCTTCCTCTTATTTTCTTTTATTTCCTTTTTACGTTTGTTTTTTTCCAATCGTAAAATTATTTAAACTATTTCATGAAAAATTCACAATTAAACAACTAAACCATGAACTATTTTGGTTACTTTTTGTATTTGTTCTAAAAATACTTAACCACTAATTAATCCTAAAATATGAAATTAGATCCTAAATGCAAATGTATTTATTTATTTATTTGAAAATGCACAACAAAATGCAAACAATTAACAGAAGAAAACACGAAATTCACAAAATTGTAAAATAATGAAAGAAAAATCATTTAATTTGGAATTTTGGGAGTAATTCACATATAGGGCAAAAATCACGTGCTCACAGCTGCCCCTCTTTGCTCAGAAACACGAAGAATTTTTGGGCAAAGATAAGTGAGCGGAAACGAGCGATTTTTGCCCGTTTGAATATCTCGTGCGAAGCATTTTGAAAGAGTTAACCGCACCCTGGTTCAGAGGTTGCCTACATATCCTTGGCTAAAAAGGAATCAGGTCAGTGTAGATCAGGAAGGTTTGGTAGCTGGGACTACCAAGAACTATGAATTTCACTACTGTTGCTACTGCTATTTCTTGCTGACCTCCTCATTACACCAAAAGGAAAATCAAAGCTAAGCTAGCTATGCGCAACAACTATGAGTTACAAGATTCCTATCTATAATTTCCTTGAAACTTGATCTTGAGTCTTGACTGATTTTTCTATGGACTCCGATCTGAATCTTGATGCTCGTAAATTGTCGGTGTTTACTTCTTCACGCAGCATTGGGTCAAGATAGGATCAGCAGAGCTTGTGACTTCAATTTTGAGCAACTCACACCTTTGCTTGCTTCACATTTGAGTTCATTTCTTTTTGTTTTTTTCTTCTTTTCTTGATTCTGGATTGAGATGTATCCCAATGGTCATCTCGCACCTTGTGTCTTGAGGTCGACCTACTTAAGATACCCAAAACCAACAAACGGACGAAATTTTCTGCCCCAGTTTTCACTAGGAAAATTTTGTGAGTTAGTTGTGACACATATCTAAGCGATCAAATCAGGATTTTGTAGGGGGATCCTCAGTTTTTTGCCGGGATTTGGAAAGAAAAAGCTCTGCGGTTTTTTTGGCTGGGACATTCTCGGTTTTTTGGCCGAGATTTGGAAAGAAAAAGCTCTGCGGTTTTGGCCGGGAGATCCTCAGTTTTGGCCAGGATTTAGAAAGAAAAAGCTCCGCGATTTTTTGGCCGGGAGATCCTCGATTTTTTGGTCGGGATTTGGAAAGAAAAAGCTCTACATTTTTTTTTGGCCGGGAGATCCTCGGTTCTTTGGCCGAGATTTTGATAGAAAAAGCTTCGCGATTTTTTGGCCGGGAGGTCTTCGATTTTTTGGCCAGGATTTTGAAAGAAAAAGCTACGTGGTTTCTTGGCTGGGAGATCCTCGGTTTTTTGGCCGGGATTTGGAAAGAAAAAGCTCTACGTGTTTTTTTTTGGCCGGGAGATCCTCGATTTTTTGGCTAGGATTTTGACAGAAAAAGCTCCGCGGTTTTTTGGCCAGGATTTGTTCTACGGGCGGGCCCCCGAATGCAACAACTGAAAAGTAACACCTCCATTTTACGGGCGGGCTCCCGACTCTAACAACTCAAAAGTAACACCTCTGTTCTATGGGCAGGTTCCCGAATGCAACGACTTTAAAAGTAACACCTCCGTTCTACAGGCGGGCTCCCGAATGCAACAACTTAATAGTAACACCTCCATTCAACGGGCGGGCTCCCGAATGCAGCAACTTAAAAGTAACACCTACGTTCTACGAGCGGGCTCCCGAATGCAACAACTGAAAAGTAACACCTCCATTCTACGGGCGGGCTCCCGAATGCTACAACTGAAAATAAACACCTCCATTCTGCGGGCGGGCTCCCGAATGCAACAACTGAAAAGTAACACCTCCATTCTACGGGCGGGCTCCCGAATGCTACAACTGAAAATAAACACCTCCATTCTGCGGGCGGGCTCCCGAATGCAACAACTGAAAAGTAACACCTCCATTCTACGGGCGGGCTCCCGAATGCTACAACTGAAAATAAACACCTCCATTCTGCGGGCGGGCTCCCGAATGCAACAACTGAAAAGTAACACCTCCATTCTACGGGCGGGCTCCCGAATGCTACAACTGAAAATAAACACCTCCATTCTGCGGGCGGGCTCCCGAATGCAACAACTGAAAAGTAACACCTCCATTCTACGGGCGGGCTCCCGAATGCTACAACTGAAAATAAACACCTCCATTCTGCGGGCGGGCTCCCGAATGCAACAACTGAAAAGTAACACCTCCATTCTACGGGCGGGCTCCCGAATGCTACAACTGAAAATAAACACCTCCATTCTGCGGGCGGGCTCCCGAATGCAACAACTGAAAAGTAACACCTCCATTCTACGGGCGGGCTCCCGAATGCTACAACTGAAAATAAACACCTCCATTCTGCGGGCGGGCTCCCGAATGCAACAACTGAAAAGTAACACCTCCATTCTACGGGCGGGCTCCCGAATGCTACAACTGAAAATAAACACCTCCATTCTGCGGGCGGGCTCCCGAATGCAACAACTGAAAAGTAACACCTCCATTCTACGGGCGGGCTCCCGAATGCTACAACTGAAAATAAACACCTCCATTCTGCGGGCGGGCTCCCGAATGCAACAACTGAAAAGTAACACCTCCATTCTACGGGCGGGCTCCCGAATGCTACAACTGAAAATAAACACCTCCATTCTGCGGGCGGGCTCCCGAATGCAACAACTGAAAAGTAACACCTCCATTCTACGGGCGGGCTCCCGAATGCTACAACTGAAAATAAACACCTCCATTCTGCGGGCGGGCTCCCGAATGCAACAACTGAAAAGTAACACCTCCATTCTACGGGCGGGCTCCCGAATGCTACAACTGAAAATAAACACCTCCATTCTGCGGGCGGGCTCCCGAATGCAACAACTGAAAAGTAACACCTCCATTCTACGGGCGGGCTCCCGAATGCTACAACTGAAAATAAACACCTCCATTCTGCGGGCGGGCTCCCGAATGCAACAACTGAAAAGTAACACCTCCATTCTACGGGCGGGCTCCCGAATGCTACAACTGAAAATAAACACCTCCATTCTGCGGGCGGGCTCCCGAATGCAACAACTGAAAAGTAACACCTCCATTCTACGGGCGGGCTCCCGAATGCTACAACTGAAAATAAACACCTCCATTCTGCGGGCGGGCTCCCGAATGCAACAACTGAAAAGTAACACCTCCATTCTACGGGCGGGCTCCCGAATGCTACAACTGAAAATAAACACCTCCATTCTGCGGGCGGGCTCCCGAATGCAACAACTGAAAAGTAACACCTCCATTCTACGGGCGGGCTCCCGAATGCTACAACTGAAAATAAACACCTCCATTCTGCGGGCGGGCTCCCGAATGCAACAACTGAAAAGTAACACCTCCATTCTACGGGCGGGCTCCCGAATGCTACAACTGAAAATAAACACCTCCATTCTGCGGGCGGGCTCCCGAATGCAACAACTGAAAAGTAACACCTCCATTCTACGGGCGGGCTCCCGAATGCTACAACTGAAAATAAACACCTCCATTCTGCGGGCGGGCTCCCGAATGCAACAACTGAAAAGTAACACCTCCATTCTACGGGCGGGCTCCCGAATGCTACAACTGAAAATAAACACCTCCATTCTGCGGGCGGGCTCCCGAATGCAACAACTGAAAAGTAACACCTCCATTCTACGGGCGGGCTCCCGAATGCTACAACTGAAAATAAACACCTCCATTCTGCGGGCGGGCTCCCGAATGCAACAACTGAAAAGTAACACCTCCATTCTACGGGCGGGCTCCCGAATGCTACAACTGAAAATAAACACCTCCATTCTGCGGGCGGGCTCCCGAATGCAACAACTGAAAAGTAACACCTCCATTCTACGGGCGGGCTCCCGAATGCAACAACTGAAAAGTAACACCTCCATTTTACGGGCGGGCTCCCGACTCTAACAACTCAAAAGTAACACCTCCGTTCTATGGGCGGGCTCCCGAATGCAACGACTTTAAAAGTAACACTTTCGTTCTACAGGCGGGCTCCCTAATGCAACAACTGAAAAGTAACACCTCCATTCAACGGGCGGGCTCCCGAATGCAGCAACTTAAAAATTAACACCTCCGTTCAACGAGCAGGCTCCCGAATGCAACAACTGAATATAAACACCTCCATTCTGCGGGCGGGCTCCCAAATGCAGCAACTTGAAAATAACACCTCCATTCAATGGGCGGGCTCCCGAATGCAACAACTGAAAAGTAACACCTCCATTCTACGGGCGGGCTCCCAAATGCAGCAACATAAAAGTAACACCTCCGTTCTACGGGCGGGCCCCCGAATGTAACAACTGAAAAGTAACACCTCTATTTTACGGGCGGGCTCCCGACTCTAACAACTCAAAAGTAACACCTCCGTTCTATGGGCAGGCTCCCGAATGCGACGACTTTAAAAGTAACACCTCCGTTCTACAGGCGGGCTCCCGAATGCAACAACTTAATAGTAACACCTCCATTGAACGGGCGGGCTCCCGAATGCAGCAACTTAAAAGTAACACCTACGTTCTACGAGCGGGCTCCGGAATGCAACAACTAAAAAGTAACTCCTCCGTTCTACAGGCGAGCTCCTGACTACAACAATTCAAAAGTAACACTGCCGTTTTACGGGAGGGCTCCCGACTGCAACAAGTCAAAAGTAACACCTTCGTTCTACGGGCGGGCTTCCGAATGCAACGACTTTAAAAGTAACAGCTCTGTTCTACGGGCGGGCTCCCGAATGCTACAACTGAAAATAAACACCTCCATTCTGCGGGCGGGCTCCTAAATGCAACACCTTAAAAGTAACACCTCCGTTCTACGTGCGGGCTCCCGAATGCAACAACTGAAAAGTAACACCTCAGTTTTACGGGTGGGCTCCCAAATGCAACATCTGAAAAGTAACACCTCCGTTTTACGGGCGGGCTCCCGACTGCAACAACTCAAAAGTAACACCTCTGTTCTACGG
>MU722127.1:7921-28398 GCA_026770625.1 Nicotiana glauca
CCCTGCTGTAACAGCAGGTTCCATTACCCATTTTCATGTGCAAGAATCCTAAGGTGCTAATTTCTGATTACCCATTAATGCTAACAGCTAATCCAATCCAGAACTTACTTTTAAAATCACAAACAGTTCAATACTTCGATCCAACAGTGGATTTAACCAATATTTGGACCTCATTATCTCATTGTTCTAAACAAGACTATATAACTAATCGACGACGTTTGCTTAATCGATTATAACATATATGAATGATAACAAAAATTGCCCTATGAATCAGTGATTCATAATTTTCAGGCAGAATCAACGAAGATACACAACTAATTATTCGACGACGTTAATCGACTCGAATACGTATTCTATAACAAATACAATCAAATAAACAAACAGAAACAAAAATTGGACTAAATAAAAGGTCTGGGAGATGGATAGAAAAATCAACAGGGAATCAAAAGGCTAAAAAAAATAACAAAACACAATTAACAAACAAACAAGTAGAGATAGGAGAAAAGAAGAGAAATACCTCGAGGGTGAAAATCAAGAACAAACACGGACCTTGGACCAACTCAGGCTTGAAGTTTTGAAGCCAAACGGGCCTTAACCAGGGTGTTCTCAACTGAGAACACCCAAACTAAGGTCCATTGGACCTCAAACGCCTATCGAATATAACTGGAAACCCCTTTTGAGATTTCTAGGGTTCAAACCGTCATTTGGAGCTCGGAGCTTTCTGGTTGGATTCGAGCCAAACCAAGTTTAGTCTGGTTTTGAGGAAGGCCATGGGAGTATATGGTACTGATTTGGGGTGGTTTGGTGTAGGTCGATTCTTGGCTCAAATCTTCGATCGAAGATTCGAGGAGCTCCAGTTCGATTCGAGCAAAGTGGGTAAGGGATTTGGATTTAGGGTGGTCTAATGGCCTTAGGGTGTTAGTTTGGTGGTCGTTGGCATCGTCGCCGCCAGGTTTGCGGTGAATGGGAAGGAGGGCGGCGGGCTAGGGTTCTTGAGGGTTTGTCTCTGAGAGACGATAAAGGAAGAGGGGGGCTGGAAATGAGAGGTGTAACGGGGTTTGGGGGTATGGGATTTGGTATAGTAAACAGGGTTTATTAATCCGAGCCGTTGGATCAAATGATCTGAATGGCTTGGATCAACTGGTGGATAAGGAGACGGGGTCGTTTTGGCATGAAACGGGGGAGTTTGGTTTAATGAGAGGCGGGTTGGTCTCGGATGGGCATGGGTCGGGCGATACGGGTTGGGGAGATGGGACGAAGGGCGTTGGATTTACATGGATTGAACGGCTGAGATGGGTTGTCCTTGAAACGACGTAGTTTTGGTGCCAAACTACGTCGTTTTGATGGCCTGGGAGATGGGTCTCTTGGACCAGGTACAGGAGTGGCTTGGGCCTGGCTTTGGTCGATTCTGGGCTGGTCCAGTCCATTTCCTCTTCTATTTTCTTTGTTTTTCTTTCCTTTACCTTTTAATTAACCAAAAAATAAAAATCCTAAATCCCAAAAATACTAGTTAATTCCTAATTGTAGAATTGAGTCCTAAATGCAATATTTTTTGTGTTTTTAATTAATTTAAAAATAATACGCATAGACAAAAAATGCAAATAATAATTAAGAAATCACACAAAATTCACAGAAAATCATAGACAACGCAAAACTATTTTATTTTGAATTTTGGGAGTAATTCTCATATAGGGCAAAAATCACGTGCTCACAAGAACCATGGCTAGATGATGCTCCTCGGTGAACTGAGCGAGCCATCTGAGCATACCTGTAAGAACGACCACTGTCGTGGTAAATTTGGCTTCCAAAAGGAACAGCGCCAAAACTACCTGATCTACAAGACCTATTGTCCTCTCTCTCAACTCACTCCTGACTGCAGACCAACTCTATTTGTCGAGCAATATCAACAACCTCATCAAAAGTAGCACCAAACACCCTCTCTCTAGTCATAAGCACCCGCAGTTAAAATGTGAGGCCATCAATGAACCTCCTGATCCTATCCCTATTAGTGGAAACTAACTAGACCGCATGACGGGCAAACTTAGAAAACCTCATTTCGTACTGCATCACAGTCATATAATCCTGACTTAATTGCTCAAACTATCGGTGCAACTCTTCTCTACGAGACTGCGGCACGAACTTCGCCAAAAAGAAAAAGGTGAACTCCTACCAAGTGAGTGGTGTTGTACCGATCGGCCTATGCCTCTCATAAGACTCCCACCAATTGAAGTCAGCCTAAGGGAACTGAAAGTAGTGAACGAGACACCGGTGGTCTCCAGAATACATACTGTACGGAGCATCCTCTAACACATATCCAAGAAGCCTTGTGCATCTTCTCTCTCAGTACCACTGAAAGATGGAGGTTGAAGTCTCCCAAACCTCTCCAATCTATGTTGCTCATCATCATGCATGATAGGAACCACATTTTCCTGAACAACGGCAACCGACTGGGCTGGTCGTGCCCCCGATGTTTGGAGTCCTTGTATCACCTGCTCCGGTGTGTGGGCGGTGGGAGTCTGAATACCTCCCTCGACCTGAAAAGTGGCTGCTGTAGTCGAAACAGGGGCCGCCTGAGCAAGACTGGTGCGCACAGTCAGATTATGAGCTATGGCCTCTTGAAGGCCTGGAATCATAATGGGCACAGGTGGTGTCTGAGCTGGCCCCGCTAGCCCATCCATAACCGGGACCTGATCCTGAACAAGGGCAACTGGTGGATCTGCTGGTGTTGCCTTCGCTACCATAAGAGCTGCACTTCTGCCCCTACCGCGACCTCGGCCTCTCGTGGCCCTGGATGGTAGTACTAGTGGTTGTTCGTCCTGCCCAATAGTACATGTGCTTACCATTTGTCAGAGAATAGAATAACAGATGTTTCGTTACCAGAATCAACAGATTCACACAACAAGAATTTAAGAATGTAAAGTTTCGTAAGGGTTTGGCAGCCCACCGAAGAGAAGTAGAGACGTCTCCGTACCGTTCCACAAGACACTACTAAACCTGCTGATGACCCGTGAGACCTATGTAATGCATTCTCTCATACCAACTCTTCATGACCCAAATCCTAACCTGTCGTGATGGTGCATATCAATGATACTAGGCAAGCCGACCTTTTTAAAAACACTTCCAATTTTACACAGAAAGATAAATAAACAATGCTCCTAAATAAAATAAAGTTTTTGGAAACAGGGTTCAAACTCAAAATACAAGTACGGAACAATAGCTCCAACATCGGGGTGTAACTAAGTCATGAGCATCTAACATAACTAGTATGAGAATAACAGTACTATCATTGTCTGGACATCCAAATACAATGAAAAGAGGGAATAAAGAAGAAGAAAACAAGGCTGCGAATGTCGGACAGCTAGCTCACTAACTCCGAGGATCGGCTACGAGAACAATCGACACTCGCCACATCTAGAGACTCCTGGATCTGCACATGAAGTGCAAGGTGTAGCGTGAGAATAACCAACTCACTAAGTAACAATGAAAAATAAGGAACTGAAGATAGTGACGACCTACAAAGTTATAATGCAATTTCAGTAATCTTAGCATGGGAAATAGATACGCTTTCCAAAATCGGTAAAAATCAAATCAAGTCAAGTTCAAGTAAAAATCGGATAAAAACATCTTTCAAAAGTTCTCAAAACAATGATATAAGACAATTGTGTGGATAAATAATGAAATTATATACAACCTCTCAGGGCAACCATCACCCAGTCCTCCCGTTCACTCCAATCTCACAATTACTCATTCATCACAGTCACTCATTTCACTCGATCACTCGACACTCGGAACTTGCACTCAGTAGGTACCCACAACAAAACATACCATCAAGTCCCAAAACACTATTACGAACTTAGTCGAATCATCAAATCACCTCAAACAACATTAAAATTCAAATTATACAAGGATTCAAGCCTAATGAACTTTCAAATTTCCAAATTCTACAAAATACGCTGAAACCCATCAAATCACGTCCTATTGACCTTAAATTTTGCACATAATTCATAAATGACACCATGTATCTACCCCAACTTTGGGAAATCCAATCCGACCTCGATGTCAAAATTTCCATTCCTGCTCAAACTTTCCAAAATTCCAACTTTCACTAATTCATGCCTAATTCTACTACGGACCTCCAAAACCAACTCCGAATGCACTCCTAAGTACAAAATCACCTAACGGAGCTAACGGAACCATCGAAATCGAAATCCGAGGTCGTTTACACATAAGTTGAGATCCGATTAACTTTTTCAATTTAATCTTTCAATCAACAAACTAAGTGTTTCAATTCACTCCGAAATAACTCTGGACCCGCACCAACTAACCTGGTAAGACATAATACAACTGTAGAACATAAAAGAAGCAGTAAATAGGGGATCAAGGCTACAACTCGTTACATCCTCCCCTTCTTAAACAAATGTTCATCCTCGAATGGGTCTTGAAACATACCTGGAGACTCAAATAGGTACATATATATGCTCCACATCTCGCGCTCGATCTCCCAAGTAGCCTCCTCTACAGGATGACCTCTCAACTGTGCCTTCACTGATGCTATATCCTTTGACCTCAACTTTCGAACCTGACGTTCCAAAATAGCCACCTACTCTACATCATAAGTCAAATCACCATCCAACTGAATAGTGCTCAAATCCAAGACATGAGAAGGATCACGGATATACGTTTGAAGCATAGAAACATAAAATACTGGATGCACACTCAGTAATATAGGTGGAAAAGCAAGCTCATAGGCCACCTGCCCAATCCTCTGAAGCACCTCAAACAGCCCAATAAACTAAGGGCTCAACTTGCCCTTCTTCCTATATCTGATAATACCCTTCATGGGTGAAACCTTCAGCAGAACCTTCTCTCCAAACATGAAAGACACATCAAGTACATTCCTATCACCATAACTCTTCTGTCTCGACTGGGCCGTGCAAAGACACTTCTGGATCAATTTCACCTTGTCTAATGCATCTTGAACCAAGTCAGTATGTAAAAGCCTAGCCTCACCTGGCTCAAACTAACCCAACGGAGATCTACACCACCTCTTATTCAAAGCCTCACACGGAGCCATCTGAATGCTCGATTGGTAACTGTTGTAGTAAGCAATCTTTGCAAGCGGTAGAAATCGGTCCTATGAACCCCCGAAATTAATGACACAAATGCATAGGCATGGCCTCCAATATATGAATAGTGCACTTGGACTGTCTGTCCGTTTGAGGGTGAAATGATGTACTAAACTCTAACTGAGTGCCCAACTCCCATTGCACAGCCCAACAAAACTGCGATGTAAACTGCGTGCTCTATCTGAAGTAATAGAAACTGGCACACAATGAAGGAAAACAATCTCTCAGATATATATCTCATCCAGACACTCTGAAGAATAAGTAGTACCTACTATAATGGAATGCACAAACTTTGTGAGCCAATCCACAATAACCTACATAACATGGAACTTTCTCGATGTCTGCAGGAGCCCAACTACGAAGTCCAATGTAATATGCTCCCCCTTCTACTCTAGGATTTCTAACCTCTAAAGCAATCCACTTGGTCTCTGATGCTCATATTTAACTTGATGACAGTTGAGACACCGAGCTACAAACCCAACTATGTCCTTCTTCATTCTCCTCCACCGATAGTGCTCTCTCAAATCCAGATACATCTTCGCAGCTCCTGGATGGATGGAATACTGTGACCTATGGGCCTCCTCAAGAATCAAGTATAGTAGCCCATCTACGTTGGGCACACATATCCAGCCCTGCATCCTCAACACCCTATCATCACCAATAGACACTTCTCAGGAATCACCGTGCTGTACCCTATCTTTGAGAATAGACAAATGAGGGTCATCATAATGGCGCTCTCTGATACGATCAAATAAGGAAGAACAAGAAACCATACAAGCTAGAATCCAATTGGGCTCCGAAATATCCAATCTCATGACCGGGTTGGCCAAAGCCTGAACATCAACATGAAATAATACAAGACTACCATACTCACTGCCTTTTGCTCAAGGCATTGACCACGACATTGGCCTTTCTCGAATGTTACATAATAGTAATAACACAGTCCTTTAGCAGCTCCAACCATCTCTGCTGCCTCAAATTGATATTCTTCTGTTGGAACAAGTGTTGGAGGCTACAATGATCAACAAATAACTCACAAGATACACCATAGAGATAATCCCTTCAAATCTTCAATGCATGAATGATAAGTGGGGATTTTGACAGCTTAATTTCTCTCTTTTACATGCGTTTTAGCTCAAAAATGCTTGAGGGTATTTCAAAAACTAAAGAAATGTACTTACTTGCAGGAATATTGGGAAATGAAACAAAGAAGTCAAAATCAACTCATAAAGGAGTTAAAAGTGAAGAAGAAGCAAAACCAGACAAACAAACTAGCAGTGCGGACCGCATAATTCTAGTATGGCCACAAAGAAGGGTTCAAAGAGTGGTGTGTTGGCCTGCTTAGGGAGTGCGGACCACACCGGAATTATGTGACCGTAGGAGATCAAGTGCAGTTGTATCCCTTTTTTGCGGACCGCGGGACTTGAGATTCAGAGAGATGGAAAGTTTAAAAGGGCGGACCGTAGTACTTTCATCTTCTGAATCTGAGCTCGGAGGGCTTCATTTTCTCAGGCCAACCTTTTGTTTTCTCCTTTATCCTTAGCAGCATGCGAACTATTATCAAATTTGAGCTTTTTGATTTAATCTTCTAGCTTTCTTATGGTAGTCTGGTATCCTTTCGCTTTACCTAACCAAACCCACTGTTCTCGTGCTCCATCGGTGAATTGTTAGACACGGGGCCTTTTGGCGGGCTGTTCTAGTTCTTAATCGACCCGCACTCTCTTACCATACCATACGGTGTAGGTGGATTCTACTGCACCCGTGGAAAAATCCCGTAGTTGAGTCTGTGGTTCCAGAAACCTACATTGGTGCCAAATCTGGCGAGTCTTTTCTTCTGGCAATGAGTCTTTTGGGGATAGTTCAATAACCTGTGGACTCAAATCTTCATAGTGAGGGACTCTTTGGTATTTTCCCAATCGGCGTAGGACCCAATGCGGCGCATACGACGAAATACTCCGAAGACCCATCAATAATAGAAAGCACACTCCGCCAGACATGTAAACAACCTCATTGAACAGAAGCCAATCGAAAGCCCACTCAATTCTATTTGCGATCAAAGAACCCAAATAAGCAAACCATGCCTCAGTAACTTCCGGCAACTCATGACCGTTTACCCGGTTTCTATATTCTTTAATACAATTGAGTCCGAACTGACCGTAGTTTATGTACTTCAGGCGATGGCAAAGATATTCTACCATCCATATTTCCAAAAGCAAGTTGCAACCCTCAAAAAACTTCGCCCAGCTCGACAAGCGGTTAAAGCTCGGTAAATTTATGTGAGAATCATCGGTATGATAGTGCCATTGGGCTTTTTAACAATAAAGTCGTCCATTCCTGCAAGGCCCAATTCTATATGTCTGTCACTCCTTGGGCATATTAGAGTGCCTATAAATGCCACTACGAAGGCCAAACCTCTGTGTGCTTCACATTTATTTTTATTCTCCTGATGACTCAAACCAGTGTCCGGAGTCTCATATCCGTGAGGATCCCCATACTGGCTGTATAAGATATGGAATGTGCAGACTCATCTGGCCAAATTTTCATCTTTAACCTGTCAGCTAATACTTAGAAGGTCCAAAAACTTATGAGAGGTTACAGTTCTTGGTGCTACTGGATATCGATGCCTGAGATTCCTATCAAAACCAACATAACCTGCTATCTCCTCTAGTATAGGGGGGGCTCAAAATCAGAGAAGTGGAAGGCATTGTGTGTCAGGTCCCAACACAGTATCAAAGATTAAATTATATCAACCCTTGGTTTAGTTTTCAGAAGACCGGTGAGCCCATCCAAAGCCTTTGTCACAGAACGCTAGCCGACCTCCCTAGGTCATTCTACTACATGTGGAGTACGAGTGGAATTTCATCTACGACTTAAAAAGGTAGGTTCTTAATGGTGCTCATTATGCACAATCAAATTAGGGTGACTAGTTAAAACATGTGAGTTTCATTTGAAAACTGACCAAGCAAAAGATTATTTTAATTTAAAACAAATCATGACTATTTTAGCAAATACGACCCTTCAGCACTTTAGAAGGGAAGATTTTAGGGATATGTTTGCTGGATGGCCCAAAACTAGAAAAAGGACTATAGGCGATTATTCTTGTAAAAACGGCCTTCCGATGTCCCGCCGGGATATTTCTGGCTATTCGGACAAAAACGGCATCATCTAACTTTATTTATGACAAAATGACGATATTTTCATATTTTTGGTTATTTTTGCAAAAGCGGGCTTGACCCGATAAAAGTTTCCTACGCATCTCACATCCGGTGAGAATCAAACCCGTGTAGTGCAGTAAATTTTGATGCAACAGTAAAATATGATTTAATTTGAAATGACTTTTTCTCTTCTTCATTTTTCAAAATTTTGGCGGAGTTTTGGAATATTTTGAAAAACAGGGCTTTTAGAAACGGGAGAATTCCTCTCTCTTACCTCAATCTTGGTTTTTCATTATAACAATCCGACTGGTCTTTTTGAGAAATTAAGCTCCATTCAGTTGAGTCTGTACACCCCTAGTGAGCGCGGGTATCCATTGTAATATGAGAAATAGCCCGAGGGGCTGGTGATAGTTCATGTTATTGCCTGAGGGGCTGATTCTGTTGACATTGTGCCCGAGGGGCGTATTTTATGTGTTTATCTTTTCTAGCTGCCTTTCATTTACTTGTTTAACTGCTAAAAATGTGTTTTAAAGAAGCGTAAACTGAACTAAGGTTTTTTTTGAGATTTCATTGTTTTATTGCACTTTGTTGGTTTTACTCTGCCTTTTTATAGCATGTTGTTGGGTTTTTACATGATTTCTTATCGCTGAGTCTTCATTTATTGTTATTAATCATTGAGTTGGAGTACGCACTTTACTCCCTGCACCTTGCGTGCAGATTCAGGCGCTTCAGGTCCAGCTAGCGAGTGTTGATAGCTTCCAACAGATTTTCGGAGTCCACTAGGTAGCTGCACGGCATTCGCAGCCCAATGTTTCTCCCTCTTATCATTATTTCTTTCCCTTGTACTGGATTTTGTAATAGACTGTGTAGTCCTTTTTCCATATTCCTAGACTTATATTAGATTTACATGACTGGTGACACCCCGATGTCGGACTGTGTTGGTTTTCTGCAAATTATATTATTTCACTTAAACTTTGGTATTATTAGCATGTTAATGACTTAAATTGTGTTATTATAATTGTTTTAAATGAATTAGGAGTTGTATCGGCTGACCTTGTTTTACGAGAGGCGTCATCACGATCGGATTTGGGGTCGTGATAGAGTGAAGACTCAAAAGGGTTGATGGTGCACCGGTTCTGGTGTGCCCGCACCTGCGACCTTCTGGTCGTAGATGCGGGGCCTTAGGTGCGACCTTTTGACCACGATACGGGCTCGCAAGTGCGTGATATTGGCTGTAAAAGCGGCTTTGGAGCATTTGGCTATGGCCCGCAGATGCGGGTGATTATGCGCACCCGTGAACGCGCATGTGCGAGTGGGGGAACCGTAGAAGCGGGTTTCGGTCCGCAGAAGCGTCCCACGCTGGGCCTGAGGATCTCCGCATAAGCGAACCTCGTACCGCAGATGATTAAGCAACCTCTTGGCGTGTATTCCACTAGGAATTAAACCGACAATATTTGTGTCGGTGAATTGGGAATACCAAGGTGCAATAGCCATTGTAAGAAAATATATCTTTCAATGGGAAAAAGAACATATTTTTTTTAAGATATAATATCATGAAGCAATTGCTCAGAGATGACAAATTATATACATATTATGTGTAGTCAAAAGAGGATTTGGCCGATCCTTTGACTTATCGGTGAAACATCGAGGGGTTGAGACTTTTGCCAATTTGAGATGTATCAACAATGATGGTAACCCAACCTATGTGATTGGAGATCCCATGAAGTAGGTTCACATGGGTAATAATAAGTCATTAGTTGATTAAATGTGCACTATTAAAGTATGCCTCTTCCTATGGTGTATGTGTACCTAGTGCAAGACTGCAAGAAATGTGAGGTGAGTTATTAAACTCTTAATCCAATAATCCATAGCCTTTTATAGGTGGTGTATTGTGATGAAGAATACACTTGATGGGTGGACCTATATGAGTATGGAGTGGCGATTTCTAGAGCAATCATGAAAACCAGGCGCGCGTGTGGCCTATTAGCGCAAAACCGTGATAAACAACAAAGTGTGTGGGGGTATAATGTGATAGATAAGACACTAAACTTACAAAAAAAAAATCTTGGTTCATAGAAGTTTTAAACTTCACCAATTGTTTTGTAAGTTTAACCTTATTTTATCTAGGTCTGATTCATAGTCCAATAGACACCAGATTCAACGCATTATGCTCATTTGTGAAACCCAGTGAATTTTTTTTAAAATTTTATTATAATATTCTTTTTGAGTTATGCGGGGGATTGATAGAAAATATTTTTAATAACTCAAAAAGAAATATTCAAATTGATGATTAGATTCATTCTTTTAATATTATGCTAATGGTGGGTATTTATTATACTAATAAATTTGAATGTATTTTTAAATATAATACTCCCTTTGTTTTAATTTATGTGAACCTATTTTCTTTTTAGTCTGTGCCAAAAAGAATGACCCCTTTCCTTATTTGAAAATAATTTACCTTTATACAATGATTTATAGCCACACAAAATATATGTGCCTCATTTTATACTACAAGATCAAAAGTCTTCTCTCTTTCTTAAACTCTGTGTCCAGTCAAATGTGTTCACATAAATTGAAACCGAGGGAGTAATGATTTTGCAACTGAAAATTAAAATTAAAATTATTCTTGAATACAATTAATAGCCAACATTTTTGTTCAACGCCTTAAATGGTCTTTAATTGTCTAACGTTTTTGGCCTTTACAATGGTAACAATCTGATGTCAACTTTATTTGGACTATATATATGTATATTGTGTTCATTATAAAAAAGTGCGTGAAAGAGTGAAAAAAAGAAAATACTTTTTTTCTCAATATCTTTTTATTATTGTGGGTTGTCTTTGATTAATCTTTGTTGTTTCTGCTCCTAGTTATATTAGAGAGCTTGTTGAATCCTGGGGGATACGCCTAATTTTATTCATTACGGTGTGGGCGAAATATCCTTAGCACTTCAGTTTCAGTTTCAGTATTTACAGTTCTTTTGTTCAGCTATTTTACATACCAGTACAATTCAAAAGTACTGACGTCCCTTTTGCACGAGGAATGCATCTCGCGATGCAGGTAACGATTTTCAGGTTGACGATTCTGCTTGCTAGGACATCTCGTATAAGCTATTGGTGAGCCCCATTCTTTCGGGGCCTTATCTCTATTATGTTTTACTCATTATAGTATTTCAGTTAATAAGGTATACCGGGAACCTTGTCCCGGTAAACAGTTAGTATTTTCAATATTCTTTAGAGGCTTCGTAGACTATAACCCAGTCAATCAGATATTAGTAGGCCTTCATGTTAGCCTTGTCGGCCACTTGTTTATACTTGCAGACCTTTCAGTATTTTCCGCATCTATGATATTTCAGTAAGACTCTCTAGTAGATTATAATGTTTTATATTTACCCCTAACTCATAGTTATACCACATGTTGATCTAACCATGTAGTTTGTTCGCTCAGTCACATGCAGTCAGGCACCGAGTACCGTGTTACGCCCAGACCATGGTTCGGGGCGTGACAGATACTATCTGGTTTCATTTTGTAAAGCTTGAGCTTCCATCGTGGTCATAGATTCAATTAGGTTCTATCATGATTTTGTTAGTCATTTATTCTACTGTCTGCTATATCTTGTTATCTCTAATATAAGTTCATGTTTAGTGTTAATTTATCTAGTTTGAAATACTGTTTATTAGCAATATATATCCTGTTAGATTTCATTGTTAGATTAACAAAATATGAAGTTTGTTTGTTTGAGTTAGCTGGAATGGTTTTGGGTTCAAGAAATGAGTTTTAGAGATTTATAAATTCGTGAATAGTAGGATACAAGGTTAGGCCTTACTTTGAAAATTCGGATATTAAAATAATTTTTCAATGTCAGGGACAAAAATAAATCACGTGGTTAGCTCACTGCCGGCTTGTCAAGCGGTGGTGCTGGACGCCATCACGACCTTTAAGAGAATTGGATCGTGACAGGACTCTATATGGGTAAATGTATAAATACACTATGCTTGTACCGTGTTTTATCATAAAAAAGAGTATTAATATCTAAGCCTCATTTTCTTATAATTCTTTATTATGTTCTCTGAAAACCAAATTCAAAATGTCGAAAAACTTTTTAACATTGCCAATATAATAATAAGAAAAATGTATTGCATCTTATCATGTAAAAAAAAAAAAGTTTTGTGCATTAAAAGATGTTTGTTTACCTGTTGAAATTTTGGCTTTTGATAAAAGAAAAAGCGAGTCGAAGCAATTGGATTACCTCTTTTGTCAAAGTTGATCATAAACATTAAAAATATTGCAATGAACAAAATACGGACATAAGTCTCAGGCCATGTTGGTGCAGTCAGTGGCCTTGAACGAGACACGCATGTTTTCCAAATCATAGGCGACTACAAAGTTGGTTTGGGTCACACTGCCAAAGAAAGCCTCATTTTCAGTTGGACGAAATGCTAGGCACTGATATCCATGAGGATCTGGATGCATTATGTTCTCGACGGATAAAGGTAAATCAGCACCTAGAAGATGCATTGTGATTGCAGGAACGTCAGTGGAATTCAAAGCTCTGTAACAGAGTACAGTTGAGCTGCTGCCCCCGTCCACCACTGGTTCTACATGGATAGCTTGTCTCACCACTAAAATAAGCTGGTTGTATAACCACGTAGGAAGGGAAGTGAAGATGGTTCCGGAATCTAGGATTATGTTCCCTACTTGAAATGCAGTAGAGGAACTGTTCAGAAGCTCCAATCTAACATTTCCAATACTAAGGCCTATGAGGGTCAAGTAATAAGATGGTCGGGGGGACTTAACAAGAAGCGGAGTTACATGCGTCCAAGGTCCCGAAACGTCAACCTTGTCACCAAAGCTAAGCGTGCTTGGGACATCTAACTTTGCCAATGTCACAAAGCAGTAGGAGAACCTTTGGTCATAAGTCGACGCAATTTGGGAAACTAAAGAGAAGGAAGAAAAACCGAGCCCCACAACGCCGGATATCCCTGGGTCCTCTATAGTTAATCTTGAGCTGCGTCCACACCCGAAAAGGATATTGGGGAAGGAGATTTCCTCACCAGATGATGAGTAGAGAGAGAGAGTTTCTGTAGCCAATACACCCGTCGAAAAACTCTCATTAACGTAATCGGCATAGTAGGTGCAGGTACCTCCCTCGCAATGTGCAAACTCGGAGCATTTTGGCGAGTGGCATGGTTGTTCCTCATAAGTAGAAGAATTTATGGGAGCATAGATTGGAAATTTCTGGTTGTAGCACTGACATGGCTGGCATTGTATCCATATGTATCCACTACCAGTATCAGCAATTGCAAGCTGAAATTGCGGAGGCGTTCCCACTGAAAAATTCAGTAAGTAACTACCAAAAGCATCAGGGATCAAGTCTGTTGATGCTACATGGTTTACTAGAGGGGACAATTTTGAAGAAGAGTGGATTAGTTCTATGCTAAATCCACGGCCAATACTAGTTGTTTTTGTCCCAGATACAACTAGTGAAGAGTAGAGGAGATTGCTGATAAGTGAAATTGCAAAGGAAAGAGTAATAATCAGAAGGGAGGAAGAAAAGAGATTGGAATTAATTTTTAGGGCCATAGTGATTCAGTACTGGAATGCTGGAGTTTAGTTGTATTTTGAAAGAAAGAATGTGGCCTGTATTTATAGGCAAATTGTTTCACACTACCGAAATCATAGTATAAACTTGGACAATTATTATGAGAGGGATATGTTACCAACCTCTGCAGTGCAGTGGGAAGGTAAATAGGAAACAACTCTATTAGTTAAACTTGTAAGGCAACCTAGCTAAGTTTGGCTGCCATCTAGGTATAATTCAAATTGGTTTGCTGACAAAATCATGCAAGGCATTATAATACGGGCACTATATAATGTAGTTATTAGTATCAAAGAATGGCAATTCAGTCTTTTAATGATAGAATCTCCTGAACCAAGCATACTGCCTTGTTTTCCTTCTTATAAGTTTGACAAAAAAAAAAAATACAATGAAACTCTCACGTGGAACTTTAAACTTGTTCTAATTTTATTTTAATTAACTTTGTACTCCGGTTTTACTACTAAAACTAACGAACTCTTACGCTAAATTTTTTTTTCTTCCTCTTTCCTTTCTCTTTTCCTTCCATATGTCGAACTTTCGATTTCTATTCAGCTATCCTCCAGATTTACTAAGAACACTATATTTATTTCTTTCTAGTTTCAATTTGGTAACAAACAGACATACTTGATATGTGTTTGCAAATTTCTCCTTTTATGACAATTTTTTTTCTTTTTTACTTTAATCTAAAAATAAAATGATTGAATGCATTATGAGTTTATCACTACGGTTGCGACCTGTCAGGTCTAGATTATATTAAAACTTACGTGATGTATCTAAATGTGAATTTCCTTGCCTTGCACCAGTTTTTCATTCAAAAGTTAACCATTAAATGCTAGTAGTAGTTAATTAATTAGTTAATAATCTCAAATGTCGATGTAATAAAATTTGATTCCCTTTCTTGTTTTTCAAACAAATTATAAAGCCTTCTATGAGCCTGGAACCAACGTAATATAAAATGCAACTTGAAGAACTAAAATAATGTGTAAAAAAGAAAAAAGAAGCAACGTACCTATAGTGCATGGTAGGCATGCGCTATACCTTCCTGGCCAAACGTCCTAGGCTAACGATATCTCGTCAATTTTGATTGCGTATATGATTATACACATATTATACATAAATATTTTATATATATATATAATATATTTATATTATATACCCACCGGCTATTTTTAGTTTAAGTAATTAGGAATATGGTAATTTAGGTTAAACGGGGTTGAATTATGTGTAAGGAGTACTCACAATGGATAATTTGAAATCCCAAGGGTGACAGTCCCCTTAAGTTGCATATTTGCAAAGGGAAGAGACTACAATTACAATGAAAGGGATATAGTACCAGCCTCTGCAGTGCATGCGGAATAATTCTATTCCTAGGTGGTAATGTGATAAATACCAAGATGTGTGCTATAGGCTTAGCAAAAAATTGTCTTAGCTATTGGTTAGCCCCTACTCCCTATTGTTCTAGTTTTAGGAAAATAAATGATAAACAAACTCTATTAGTTAAACTTCAAAGGCAACCTAGCTAACGTACTAAATGAATAAAATAAAATAAGAATGGTGATTTTTTTAGTCCGATTGCATGGTGATTTATTGCTAATGTGAAGCAATTGGCCATTGCGAAGCAATATTCAAATTTCCTTCATTGCTGATGTTTATACTTAATCATGATAATAAAAAATGCACTTGACAAACATGAAAAAGTAAAAAAAAAAGAAAAGAAAAAAGAAGGTATAATTGATCTACTTTATTTATTTATGGATATAGTATGTTATGTGATAGGCAACCCAAACAACTGCTACCTAAAAAGTCCTAGTTGTGTGCCAAAGTATATATTGTAAATAGATAAGAGTCCTAAAGTGCTAATCATAGAGTTGTGGTGATACAAAATAGTGCAGAGATAAGGTAACATTGGTAGTAGGACTTGCAATGACCCGACCAGTCGTTTTGCTTTCTAAAACCTTGTTCCCATAAATGAGACTCCCTGTATGTTCTTTTACTGTCTTATGACTTGCGGGGATGGTTAGTTCGGGATTTGGAAGGGTTCAAGTTGAAATCGAAACACATGGTGCCAAAGTGATTTGGAAGGGTTCAAGTTGTAATTTCTATACAATGCGAGATAAATACATAGATTATGGGTAGATTTAACCTGTAAAATTTGTGAAATCATGGGTTTAGATGAAAACCCTAGGTTGTGATAAAAATGAGATTTAATCATGAAAATGGTTATGGAATTTAGTGAAAGTTATGTATTTGAGTTCGTGAGGTTGTGGGTAACAACTTTCTTCAAAAAATTTCGAAATCCAGGCACGTGAACTGAGGGTGAGCTTTAGGAATTCTTCAATTGGGATTGGGTAATCGCTCTAGAATATGAACCTTAAAACATATATTAATTGATTTATACAATATTTGATTAGTTTGGGATTATTCAGCACCAAGTGGAGGTTTTAGAGTGAATTTGAGGCCGGAAAGTGAGCTTTGAGATGAGGTAAGTCTCTTGAATAACCTTGTAAGAGGAAATGTACCACATAGGTGATTTAATTTAATAATTGTTTCTAGTTGTGAGGGCTACGTACGCACGAGCTGACGGGAGTACGTGCATAGCTACTATTTATGCTTATGTCCGGGTAGTTTAGGACCCAAAATCATGAATTATTGTAATGGTTGCACTTACTTGTTAATTAAAGTGCCTTCATTATATTAGAACTTGATAAAAGAATTGGAAGAGACAAAATTTCACTTGCTTGAACGTAGGGCAGGTTACTTGACCGTCAATGGAAATTGTTTTACAT
This sequence comes from Nicotiana glauca, assembly GCA_026770625.1. Classification (NCBI taxonomy): domain Eukaryota; kingdom Viridiplantae; phylum Streptophyta; class Magnoliopsida; order Solanales; family Solanaceae; genus Nicotiana; species Nicotiana glauca. Next base: position 24,586 of record MU722127.1, read on the forward strand.
TGTGTATTAGCCTTGTAATAACGATTAAGTCAAATGCATATAAAGTATCCTAATTTCTTGTGGAGCGGGCTGAACGCCTCGGCAGTATAATAGATGCATCTATGGAACGGACAGCACGTCCCTGAGCAATGTACACATTATTTTGGATCGTACCGAACGACCTCAGCATAAATCGTGCTTAATAATACTCGAGCCTAATCATATTTGATATTATTTTGTGGCTTGTGAGGTCACAATTATTAATGATGGGAATTTGTTGGAATCTATTAAATTCTGAAAGAATTATTTGTTCCTGCTTGTTAATGAGTTGTTGTAGTTGTTATTATTATTATTATTATTGTTATTATTATTATTATTATTGTTGTTATTATTATTATTATTATTATTATTATTATTATAATAATCTATGCTTACTTGTAATTTTTGTATTCATATTGTTAGTCCATAGTAAGTGAGGCTTAGTGGTGAGCTGCTTTCCTGAGCCGTTCCGCAGCACCAAGAGTCTCTCTTTTACATTCATTTCCGTTTATTTTTATTTCAGACAGTAGCTAGAGTTTTGTATATTCTATTAGTGCTCATACACTTGTGACACCAGGTCCTGCACACACTAGCATACTTGTGATTTTGGATTATTTTTCTATGGTTATCATTACTCAGCTGCTTCGTATCACGTCCCAAACCGAGGGACATGACCGGCGCCCGACCGAGTATCCCCAGTCAAGCGGACCTGGGTTTCTTTCCTATCCCACGTGTTACCCCGTATTTTTATTGCTCAATAATCAAGGAATTAGCCATTTATAATTAAAACACCTTTTTACAAAACTTACATAACATACATGGCTACTTAATGAGGTTTACAACTTATATAGCCCAACATACAAAATACATATTTACATAAATTCGTAATTCACATTTACTGTCTACGAAGCCTCTAAGGATACAAAGGATAATACAATACTTGCCGGAAACAAGGCTCCGACTATACCTTACACAATTACCCAAAACATGACTTCGGAATAAAATCGGCATGAGCCACGCAGGGCCCTGAGAGGAAAGGGGCTCACCAATACAGCTGACGGGAAGTGAAAAGGGAGCTACGGTCCGTGGACTGGAGTACCTGCTATGGATCTACCTACAATCATAACACGAATGTAGCGCCCCCCGCAAAAGGGACGTCAATACATTTGAATTGTACTGGTATGTATGAACAAACTTTGCCCTAAGCAAATTCACACCATACACAAGTAATAAGTAGTAATGGAATCAACAATCAAATACACATGAAAGGAAACAACAAAGCCAAACAAGTTTACAATCTCTCCATTTCCCCTTTCAACATTTTCACATCAATAATTTCACAACTTTCTCATATTTTTATTTCAATAGTGATTTCGATCACTTTCTACCCTTATCACAATAACCCACACCTTATTATTTCGTGTAGCGGCGTGCAACCCGATCCCACCGAACAATCACAATTCACAAGCAACACAGCAACAACAACAATTCACAAGGACAACAACAACAATTCTGAAGATGTCACGACCCCAAACCCGGTCGTGATGGCGCCCAACACAACTGCTAGGCAAGCCCGACCAATTTCACTCTCAACCCGAGCATAAAGCTCAAAATCATTTGTTTGAAAATCATTAATAGCATTTTTAACTAGAAGTATAACTGGAAGATAGAAATAAATCCAAAAATCAACAATACTGAACAACCTCCCAAAGATCTGGGGGTCATGAGTCAAGAGCCTCTATCAGAATAGCATAAATATACTGTAAAACAACATAGTCTGAAGTACGCGGAAAAGTCAAATAACAGGAAATAGGAGAGAAGTCGGGTCCTGCAGACGTCAGGCAACTACCGCGACAACTCCATGTAAAAGCTCTGAAGAACGGCAATAAGCTCAGATAGCTCCTGGAGTACCTAAATCTGCACACAAGGTGCACGGAGTAAAGTGAGTACTTCCAACTCAGTGGTAATAGACATATATAATGTCTGATAGTAAGAAATCCCAACATATCGCACAAAGTAAAGCTAGGAACAGTACTCCTGCACGTTTAACAGTGTAACATCAGCTAATAGAAACAGTCAAAACAGATAAATATATCAACGCATGAATGCAATGCACATGAACGCTACGGCGCGTAGCCCGATCCATGGGTACCCGGCGCTCACTGTGCGGGGTTCAGACTCTGGAGGGGCTTCTACAGCCCAAGCGCAATATAATATCACACCCGCTGCGGCGTGCAGCCCGATCCATGCAAAATCATGAATGCACAATCATACTTACCATTTTTAGTTTCAATTATTAGAATTTTACTTAGGTGTTTAAATCTCAGGATTTACAATTCATATGTAGATAGTGTTTAACGATCCTCACGGGATCCAAATAACCGGCATGCAGCCCAAATATATCCATAACCATCCAAGTAGGAGGTTAGCCAGCTAATTGATAGCTAACAACACAATACAACATCACTCGGGCAGGCTAAGCCATAGTCCCCGATTACATTCGACCCCGCACTCGCCGTAGAGTACGTGTCTCGCCTCAATATAGCGTCACAATGTGATATACCGAGGTTTCAAACCCTCAGGTCATCATCTACATCTATTACTCACCTCGAACCGGCTCAAAAACTAGTCCGCAATGCCTTTTCCTCTAGAATCAACCTCCACGGGTGCCAAATCTGATCAAAACCAATAGGAATACATCAAAATAGGCTAATGGAACATAACCCAATCGAAATAACTCGAAAAATACCCAAAAACACGAAGTTGCCAAAACCCGAGCCCCGGGCCCGCTTCTCGAAAAATTATGAAATTCACATTTTCAGAATCCTCGTCTCGCCACGAGTCCATACATATAAAATTTATCAAAATCGGAGTCCAATAGCCCCTTCAAATTCCAAATTTTCAAAACCCAAAACCAAGCCCTAACTTCTCCAATTTACACCCCAATTTCAGTGATTTACACGAAGATTCTAGGATAAAATCACTTAATTAGTCCATAAAACTTACCTCCAATCGAAACCTGGGTGAAATTCTCTTACTCCCTCGTCCAATAGCTCCAAAACGTGCTCAAATATGGTGGAAATAGGATTTTGTTCGCGGATGTTATGTTATAAAACCCTTCTGTCCGCCCAGTCATTTACTCTATGCGATCACATCCTATCCCCTGCGATCGCATTGAACAATCTTTCCTGGCCTCCAAAATGACCTATGCGATCACAACATCTACTCTGCGATCGCATTGATTCAGAATCCGACTCCACGCGATCGCAATACATGTTCCGCGATCGCATAGTACAAATATTTCCCCAAGAACCCCAGGTCCCTTACACTATGCGATCGCATACCAACACCTGCGATCGCAGAGAACAAACTTTACCACTTATGCGATCGCACACCCCCGACCGCGATTGCACTAAACAAAAATCCAAGCCTCCCTAAACCTTCTATGCGATCGCAACAGAACCCCTGCGATCGCATTGAACAAAAGTCTGCAATATTTATGACAGAAAATCTGATCTCCTAGCCAACCAAAAATGATCCGTTTGAACCCCCGAATTCACCCCGAGGCCCCCGGGACCTCAACCAAAACGACCAACCTACTCCAAAACATCATACGAACTTGTTCAAATCATAAAAACACGTCCTTAAACACACAAATCATCAAATCATGCCGGATTCAAGCCTAAGTTTCAACTATAACTTCTGAAACCAACATTCAATCAAAAACCCGACCAAACAATGTCCGAATGACCTGAAAATTTGCAGACATATCCAAAATCACCTAACGAAGCTACT
>MU722127.1:30097-45453 GCA_026770625.1 Nicotiana glauca
AATCGATATCCCTGTCCGGCGGCATGCCCGGCAGGTCTGATGGAAACACATCTAGGAAGTCCCTCACCACAGGCACATAATCAATACTAGGAGTCTCAGCTCCAACATCCCTCACAAATGCTAAATATGATAAACACCCTTTTTCAACCATCCTTTCAGCCTTTAAGAATGAAATCACCCGGCTAGGGACATAATCAGTCGAACCCCGCCACTCAATCTGTGGAATACCAGGAATAGCCAATGTAACTATCTTGGCATGACAGTCTAGAATAGCATTGCACGAAGATAACCAGTCCATACCCAGAATCATGTCAAAATCTACCATACCCAATAATAGAAAATCAACTCGGGTCTCCAGACCCCCAATAGTAACAGGGCAGGATCGATATACGTGATACACAATAATAGTATCACCTATCGGGGTAGATACATGAACAGGCAATGCAAGACAACCACGGGTCGTACCCAAATGATGCGCAAAATATGAAGACACATAGGAGTATGTAGAACCGGGATCAAATAAAATAGAAGCATCCCTGTGGCAAACTGAGATAATACCTGTGATCACTACGTCTGATGCAATAGCGTCTCTCCTATCGGGAAGTGCATAGAACCGAGCCTGACCACAACTAGATCGATCTTTGCCCCTAGGGCGACCCCTAGCTGACTGACCCCCACCCCTACCTGACTGGGATGGTGCTGAAGAAGATGGAGTAGAATAGGAGGGCTGATCCCTCTACTGAGATCGACTACGCTGAAACCGAGGACACTGTCTCCTCAGGTGGCCAAACTCACCACACTCATAGCATCTGCCTTGTGCTGGAGAAGAGAACTGATGAGAACCCCTCGCTGCAGATGAACCCTGGGCTGAAGAGGCAGGAGTAGGACTCTGAGCTGGAAGGGCACTGAGTGAAGACTAGCCCTGCTGGTATCCCTGACGGCCACGGCCGGAAGAAGTCCCACTGTACTCTGGGCGACCTGTCTGATGAGGCCTAAAAGAATGACCTCTGCCCTGTTGGAACTGGCCCCTAGATGGAGTACCACTGTAGCTACCTGATCCTCGAGGCCTCTTAGCCTCTCTCTCATTACGCTCCCGGCGACGATCTATCTCGATCTGACGAGCCATATCAACTACTTCCTCAAAAGAAGTTGCTACCATCCTCTCTCTAGCCATCAAAATGCGAATTGGATGGTTGGGACCATCCACGAACCTCCTGATCCTCTCTCAATCTATCGGGATCATCCATGTAGCATGTCTAGCCAACTGCGTATACTTCAACTCGTACTGGGTCACTGTCATATCACCCTAAATTAGCCACTCAAACTGTCGGCGCAGCTCCTCTCTGCAAGACTGCGGCACATATTTCTCTAGGAAGCGAGTGGAGAACTGCTGCCAAGTAAGGGGTGCTGCTCCTGCAGGCCTATGCCTCTCAAACTCCTCCCACCATGCAAATAATGGCCCTGAGAACTGGAAGGTGGTAAAGGACACTCCACTAGACTTTAAGATACCTGTAGTGCGAAGCATTTTCTAACACTTGTCTAGAAATTCTTGGGCATCCTCGCCCTCAGTACCGCTGAATTTTGGAGGCTGAAGTCTACCAAACCTCTCAAGCTGACGCTGCTCGTTGTCTGGTATCGCTGGAACAACATAACTTGGGGCTGGTGCAAATGGCACAACTGGAACAACCGGTGCAATTGCCTGAGCTGGGGCTGCCTCTGGCGTCTGAAGTCCATGTACAACCTGCTCTGGGGTGCAGGCTGCGGGGGTCTGATGACCACCCCCGGTCTGAGAAGTAGCTGCGGCAGTAGTAGCTGAAACTGCCTGAGCCAAACCAGTGCAGACAGATAATATCTGGGCCAATGCCTCCTGAAGACCAGGAATCACGGTAGGCACTGCCGGTGCCTGAGCAGGTGCTGCTGGAGCATCAACAGCTGGAGGCTAATCCTGAATAGGGGCAACTGGTGGGTCAACTGGTACTGCCCCTGCTGCTCTACCACGACCACGACCACGACCGCGTCCACGACCTCTAGCAGGTGGCAATGGTGGTCGTCCGCCACGTTCGGTAGCACGAGTTCTCGCCATCTATGAGAGAATAGAATATATAAATTTAGTTCTCGGAACAACAAAACCGCACGACAAGAGTTCAAGAATATGAATTATTTCCTAAAAGTTCTGCAGCCTCTCGAGGATAAATACAGACGTCTCCGTACCGATCCGCGAGACTCTACTAACAGGCTTAAGACTCATGAGGCCTAGTAACCTAGGCTATGATACCAACTTATCACGACCCCAAACCCGGTCGTGATTGCGCCCAACACAACTGATAAGCAAGCCTGACCAATTTCACTCTCAACCCGAGCATAAAGCTCAAAACCATTTGTTTGAAAATCATTAACAGCATTTTTAACTAGAAGTATAACTGGAAGATAGAAATAAATCCAAAAATCAACAACACTGAACAGCCTCCCAAAGATCTGGGGGTCATGATTCAAGAGCCTCTACCAGAATAGCATAAACATACTATAAAACAACATAGTCTGAAGTATGCGGAAAAGTAAAATAACAGGAAATAGGAGAGAAGTCGGGTCCTACAGACGTCGGGCAGCTACCTCCACAACTCCGTGTAAAAGCTCTGAAGAACAGCAATAAGCTCAGATAGCTCCTGGAGTACCTGAATCTACACACAAGGTGCAGGGAGAAAAGTGGGTACTTCCAACTCAGTGGTAATAGACATATATAATGTCTGACAGTAAGAAATCCCAACATATAGCACAAAGTAAAGCTAGGAACAGTACTCCTACACGTTTAACAGTGTAACATCAGCTAACAGAAACAGTCAAAACAGATAAATATATCAATGCATGAATGCAATGCACATGATCCCTACGGCGCGTAGCCCGATCCATGGGTACCCAGCGCTCACTGTTGGGGGTTCAGACTCCGGAGGGGCTCCTACAGCCCAAGCGCAATATAATATCACACCCGCTGCGGCGTGCAGCCTGATCCATGCAAAATCATGAATGCACAATCATAGTTACCATTTTTAGTTTCAATTATCAGAATTTTACTTCGGTGTTTAAAATCTCAGGATTTGCAATTCATATTTAGACAGTGTTTAACGATCCTCACGGGATCCAAATAACCGGCACGCAGCCCAAATCTATCCATAATCATCCAAGTAGGAGTTTAGCCAGCTAATTTATAGCTAACAACATAATACAACATCACTCGGGCGGGCTAAGCCATAGTCCCCGATCACATTCGACCCCGCACTCGCCGTAGAGTACGTGTCTCGCCTCAATATATCGTCCCAGTGTGATATACCGGGGTTTCAAACCCTCATGTCATCATCTACATCTATTACTCACCTCTAACTGGCTCAAAACTAGTCCGCAATGCCTTTCCCTCAAGAATCGACCTCCATGGGTGCCAAATCTGATCAAAACCAATAGGAATACATCAAAAAAGGCTAATGAAACATAACCCAATCGAAATAACTCGAAAAACACCCAAAAATACGAAGTTGCCAAAACCCGAGCACCGGGCCCGCTTCTCAAAAAATTATGAAATTCATATTTTCAGAATCCTCGTCTCGCCACGAGTCCATACATATAAAATTTATCAAAATCGGAGTCCAATAGCCCCTTCAAATTCCAAATTTTCAAAACCCAAAACCAAGCCCTAACATCTCCAATTTACACCCCAATTTTAGTGATTTAGATGAAGATTCTAGGATAAAATCACGTAATTAGTCCATAAAACTTACCTCCAATCGAAACCTAGGTGAAATTATCATACTCCCTCGTCCAATAGCTCCAAAACATGCTAAAAATTTGTGGAAATAGGATTTTGTTCGCGGATGTTATGTTACAAAACCCTTATGTCCGCCCAGTCATTTACTCTATGCGATCGCATCCTATCCCCTGCGATCGCATTGAACAATCTTTCCAGGCCTCCAAAATGACCTATGCGATCGCAACATCTACTCCGCGATCGCATTGATTCAGAATCCGACTCTACGCGATCGCAATACATGTTCCGCGATCGCACAGTACAAATATTTCCCCAAGAACCCCAGGTCCATTACACTATGCGATCGCATACCAACACCTACGATCGCATAAAACAAACTTCACCACTTATGCGATCGCACACCCCCGACCGCGATCGCACTGAACAAAAATCCAAGCCTCCTTAAACCTTCTATGTGATTGCAACAGAACCCCTGCGATCGCATTGAACAAAAGTCTGCAATATTTATGACAGAAAATCTGATCTCCTAGCCAACGAAAAATGATCCGTTTGAACCCCCGAAATCACCCCGAGGCCCCAGGGACCTCAATCAAAACGACCAACCTGCTCCAAAACATCATACGAACTTGTTACAATCATAAAAACACGTCCTTAAATACAAAAATCATCAAATCATGCCAGATTCAAGCCTAAGTTTTAACTATAACTTCCGAAACCAACATTCAATCAAAAACCCGATCAAACGATGTCCGAATGACCTGAAAATTTGCAGACATANCTATTTCTACACCGGACCTCCAAATTCAAACTTCCAGTTGACTTTTCTGAAACAAACTCCCTTCTAAGAGGCTATATGCCTCATTTCCAACCAGAATCAGTCCAAATTCACCCGATAGACTCTAATACTGATATAGAACATGAAACAATACAATAAGGGGGAAAGGGGGCGGTAACTCTCATGACGATGGGCCGGGTTGTCACAGAAGAACAACAACAAAAAATCTCAAGGACAACAACAACAATTCTCAAGGACAACTACAACAATTCTCAAGGAACAGCAGCACGATTCACAAAGGATTTCCATAGACATCAATGCCATTTATATCTTAGTCAATAGCCCAATATATAATTTAAGTCACAATGATAATTTCCCAAGACAGGCCACATATGATATTACAACAGTTACTTCAATTGCATCAATTATGATTCCTTCCCATCATTTGTTACACAACTCTTACCACACAACCACATTCACACACACACAATTGGTTTGTTGCCATTTACTTGCACTATCATATCGGAAGACTTAACCAACAATGTTCAAGGCACATTAAACACATAAATTCACAAATATTCCGCATAAGTAAACACATACCAATCACAAGAATTTAGTTTCACAAATAATCCACGTAGATATCACATACTAAATATTTGTACACCAAACAAGATGATTTTACAAGGGTCAAAGTTAGTCATACATACCTCGATTAGGCTTTCCTTATACTACAACATTCCGAAAATTCTAGCAATTCCAATCTACTACGAGACATAACAAAATTGAACATAAATTAGAAAGGTATTAATGGTTCAGCTCATTTGAGCATTTTATTAAATACTAGTTGAGCATCTTAGTTTTAAATCTCTTTTCCAAAGTTTTCCTTCATTCCCCAACCAAATCTTTACTTAATTATGTTAAACAATCTTCCCACAAATCTAATTTGTACATGCATGTATACATAATAGTATTACACCCAAGAATCATACCTCAATACCCCATCTCATACCCCAAACTCGAAATTAAAGTCTAATGTATAGAATCTTACCTCTTGGATGAAGAACTTATGAATGGGCTCTTTGATTCTTGAAGGTTGATGCAAGGTTTGGATGATTAGGAAGATATACCTCTTCTTTCTCTCTCTATATGCTCTCATCTCTCTCTAAAATCAGTAAGAAATGACCCCAAAATGAACCCCAAAGCCTATATATTGAGATGGGGTCGGGTTATAAAAATTAGAAAATTAACCCTCCGATGTCGGGTCCGCTATAGCAGAACGGACCGCAGAACGAGAATGCTGGCCGCATAATGCACCGCAAAATTGGCGCCCAAAACTGGGATACACTGGCCCAGTCTGCGACAGAAATGCGACCGCAAAGTCAAAAATGCGACTGGTTATGCGGTCGCAGATTTGACATGGGATCGCATTTTCCATCCTTTGGTAATTTGATCATAACTTTGCGTAGAAATGTCCAAATGGCGAACGGTTTGAAGCGTTGGAAACTAGACTCGAAGAAATTTCATTTGATAGGTTATTCATCACATAAAACCTTATACATATTTAGATAAGATCGTTCAAAGTATGGACTAGTGCAAGCTCATTTGGAATTTTAGCCTATTATGAACTTTTCCAATTTTTCTTATACTTAGCCCTTTCCTTGGAGCCCAAATTACTTACCATAAGACTTGTACACATATTTACCAAATCCAATTGATGTACACCATGTTAATAGCACATAAAAAATATAAAAAAATATTATAATAAGCCCATGTGGCACCACGAGATCCCAGGTTACTTAGTGAAATTTTTCGGGGTCTTACACTTCGTTTTGTTTATTTAAAATAGTTGTTTCTGTAAATCGTTTAATTAAGGAAAATTTAATTACCTGGTATTTATTAAAAAGAGAAATCACGTGGTTAGTTGACTGTTGGCTTGGGCGCCGTCACAACCTATAAGAAAATTGGATCGTGACGGGGCTCTATATAGGGTAAGTGTATAAATACACTAGGCTTGTACCGTGTTGATCATCAAAAAAGAGTTTTAATATCTAAGCCTCAGTTTCTTATAATTCTTTATTATGTTCTCTGAAAACCAAATTCAGAATATTGAAAAACTTTTAACATTGTCAATTTAATAATAAGCAAAATGTATTACCTCTTATCATTTTTAAGAAAAAGTTTTGTGCATTAAAAGTTGTTTGATTACCTGTTGAAATTCTGACTTTTGATAATAGAAAAAGTGAGTCGAAGCAATTTGAGATTTTATTTTATCCCAAATATTTTTTTATCTACATGTCAAAGATTATCGATCATTGCTCGGTATGAAAATATCAGGAACTAGTTTTTCTGATTATATCATGTAATTTTATATATTCTTTTTTTTTTTACTTTTCCCTTATGAGACCTATAAAATATGCATATACTTTTTTTAACGATTTTTTCAACCTTAAAAACAAAAGAAGCAACTTTAGCATTTAGAATACATGAAGGCCAGGGTAATGAGGAAAATTCAATATTAATGTCAAACTTGCTAATGTGCTATGATGGATTGCGCAATTATCCTACAAAATCTCCTAAATTCGGTAGTATTCTGAAATTACAATTTCAAACTGAAATGAACAATCACTCTTGTAGATAAAATGAATAAATAATAAAACACAAAATGATAAAAATTACCCTTATATTATAGAATTTGTATTATGATTTCCCTTTCTTAAACTATTCGCTCCCTCGAACCCACAATGTTAGTTTTAGGGTCAATCGTAAAACAAATACGATAGCTAGGTTAAGAATATATTGGCCCTTTTCCATTTTCAATATATCTTTGCATGAATGTCTATTATTTTCATGAGATAAAATAATATTGCAATCACATTCTTTGAGATTTAATCTATTTCCTTTTGATTTTGTTTCTACACACAAGATTAACATAATCATATAATTTGCTTGTTTCTTATTTTCTCTTTTACTCAATCACCTTATCTCGATGAGTGTTGAGGGTCTAGAAGGATCACTATCAATTTATTAAATGCCAAACTATAATTGTCTGGATTTTAAAATCCTCATGACAGAGAAAATGGTACATTTTGGTTCGGTAGAGTTGAAAAAATTAATGCCGTAATGCATTGCTCAGATTCCTTAGGAATTTAATGTTCATACGTTGAAGGCACATGTACTTTCAATCTCTTCTCTTCATTGGGTCAGCGGGGAGTATATCAAATAACCTTTGGCTTTCAGCAATAAATATTAAATACTCCTAAAACTAGTTATTTGCATTCATGGTGATGGTTAGAGAATATATCCAAAACTACAACATATTAGGGGCATCTAACCAATAGTTAACACATTTTTTTAGTAAGCTTATGGCAGATTTCTTTAAAGGAGGAGCTCTCCTCATCTTCTCTCTTTGTAGTTATTATCAAACTACCTAGGAATATAATTATTTCCAATGTACTTTTTCCACCTCATTGTAGTCTCTTTTTAAGTACCGTAAATGCTGCTTTCCTTTTTGACATTTAAAAAAAATCAAAATTTTATTTAATATAAAGTTTGATGACCCGATAGGTCATTTATAGTTTTAATCCTGAACTCTATGTTTCGAGACTTCGATTAGTTCCGTTTAGACTTTCTCGATTTGCGTTCCCAATCCATGTCTTTTTCCGGAAGGTTTTTATGTGAAAATTTGATTAAAATGTGAAATCGTACCTTAAAACTCATTTTGGTTTACTTTGATCAATATTTTGAGCAAACGGATTCGGATGAGTTTTTTAGCGGTCCCGGTAAGTCCGTATCGTGATTTGAGACTTTGGCGTATCCCGGAATCAAATTCAGAAGTCCCTAGCTCGAATTATCAGTCCGGTTTTGGTTTCGGAACTTGGTATAAGTTCATTACTGTATTTATAACTTGTCTGCGAATTTTGCTGCAAAACGGAGTTGATTTGACGCGATTGAGCCATCCGGTTAGTAAATGAAAGTTCCTAAGCTTCTTCAAAAATTTGATTTGATTTGGTTTCCAATTGCACGATCCAAATATAGGCCATGATGGCGCCCAACGTCGCTGTTAGGCAAGCCAACGGTGAACGAGTCCGAAACTTAATTAATAATTTTTTAGACACAAAGTACAGTTTTAATGTTAAAAAAAATTACTTTTGTATCTATTTCGCAGTAATTTACTGCGAATTCACTCAATTCGCATTAATTTACTGCGAATTCCTGCCCATTTTTTGAATTGTATTTCGCAGTAAATTACTGCGAATTACATGATTTCGCAGTAATTTACTGCGAAATACATCTTTAAAAATAGCGATTGTCTCCTTAACAGAGACATCCACCATTGTTAAAAAATAATTTCCTCCAAACATTGGTCCCCCACCCACTCCGTTATTAAAAAAAAAATGCGGCCCCACCCGTCCCCTAAAGTGTTGGTGTGTAGGTCCCACACTTAAAAGAATGTTTCGATTCTGTGTTTCGAGTGCAAAATTTCGAATTCAAAAAATTTACATCGAGGTATTTCAATTCACTTTATGGCGAAACTCGTATATTTATGCATATTAGTATTGTTTAGTACATTTACATGTGAATTTATATTTTGTTTGTGTTCTTTAATATACTCGGATTGATATATTTGATACCCGAATTTATCTATAATATTTGATCTATATATCTGAAAGTATGTTATTTTTTGTGATAAATATAGAGCCTTGTAGCGTAGTAAAATATAGTGACTTTTAGCGTAGTAAAATATAATGACTTGTAACGTAGTAAAATATAGCCTTTAAGCGAAATAAAATATAGCCTTTTAGCGTAATAAAAATGTAGAGCTTTTTAGAGCCTTGTACCATAGTAAAATATAGAGCCTTATAGCGTAGTAAGGATAACTCGGTGCTACTGGGGCAAAAAAAAGAAGTATGGAACCCATACATAATTATTATTTCCAATTCAAAAATTTATAATAAGTTAAAAAAATTCTAAAAATATTAAAATTTAGAATTATAATAATTAACGATAACACGGTACTATCGGGCCAAAAAAATAAAGTATGGAACCCATACATAATTATTCTCTCCAATTCAAAAATTTAAAATAAGGCAAAAAAATTCTAAAAATATTGAAATTTAGAATTATAATAATTAACGATAACTCGGTGCTACCGGGCCAAAAAAATAAAGTATGGAACCCATACATAATTGTTCTCTCCAATTCAAAATTTTTTAATAAGGTAAAAAAATTCTAAAAATATTGAAATTGAGAATTATAATAATTAACGATAACTCGGTGCTACCGGGCCAAAAAGATGAAGTATGGAACCCATACATAATTATTCTCTCCAATTCAAAAATATATAACAAGGTAAAAAAATTCTAAAAATATTAAAATTGAGAATTATAATAATTAACGATACCTCGGTGCTACCGGGCTAAAAAAATGAAGTATGGAACCCATACATAATTATTCTCTCCAATTCAAAAATTTATAATAAGGTAAAAAAATTCAAAAAATATTGAAATTGAGAATTATAATAATTAACGATAACTCGGTGCTACCGGGCCAAAAAAATGAAGTATGGAACCAATAAATAATTATTCTCTCCAATTCAAAATTTTTTAATAAGGTAAAAAAATTCAAAAAATATTAAAATTAAGAATTATAATAATTAACGATAACTCGGTGCTACCGGGCCAAAAAAATAAAGTATGGAACCAATAAATAATTATTCTCTCCAATTCAAAATTTTTTAATAAGGTAAAAAAATTCAAAAAATATTAAAATTAAGAATTATAATAATTAACGATAACTCGGTGCTACCGGGCAAAAAAAATAAAGTATGGTACCCATACATAACTATTCTCTGCAATTCAAAATTTTATAATAAGGTAAAAAAATTCTAAAAAAATTGAAATTGTGAATTATAATAATTAACGATAACTCGGTGCTACCGGGCCAAAAAAATAAAGTATGGAACTCATACATAATTATTCTCTCCAATTCAAATTTTTTTAATAAGGTTAAAAAATTCTTAAAATATTGAAATTTAGAATTATAATAATTAACGATAACTCAGTGCTACCGGGCCAAAAAAAAAAAGAAGTATGGAACCCATACATAATTATTCTTTCCAATTCAAAAATTTATGATAAGGTAAAAAAATTCTAAAAATATTGAAATTGAGAATTATAATAATTAACGATAACTCGGTGCTACCGGGCCAAAAAAATAAAGTATGGAACCCATACATAATTATTCTTTCCAATTCAAAAATTTATAATAAGGTAAAAAAATTCTAAAAATATTGAAATTGAGAACTTTAATAATTAACGATAACTCGGTGCTGCCGAGCCAAAAAATAAAGTATGGAGCCCATATATAATTATTCTTTCCAATTCAACCAATTAATTATGTAGAACAATTTTATTTTAATTGTGTTTGAACAGCAATTTTACTTGTACAGTATAACCACAAACATTGACAATCTAAAATACAAAACAAACAGTAGAACTAACGAAATAACTTGACAAAGGAAACATGAAGATTCACTAACGAAATCACTTAACATGTCATTCTTTAGGAACGGCCGGGTAGTATTCTCTCCTTCATCAAAAACAGCTTCTTTTCGATCTTCTTTTTCTCTTTTCCCACCTCCTCTATTTTCGCCTTCAAGTCTTCAATTTCTTGCTTGGATTGGCGCTCTCTATCCCACTGCCCCGTACACACTCCATGAAGATAGTACAACTTGTCTCTGTAGTATGCTTGGTCACATGATTTATCAACCCATACCTTAAAGTTGCATATAGGTACGTCGGGCTGTCTACAAAACTTGTTCGAACAACCCCAATAGCGTCGGCCAGCTTTTTCGCAATCACTATACATCATGGACTTAGCTCCACATTCGCACTTCGGAGGACGAAGAGGGCGTTGAGACATTTCTTGCAGGAAACTTTTGGTATATTGAAAAGCTCGATGATAGGTTGTTCTTAAGCGTTGAAAATAACTTGAAGGTGCTTTTTATTTATAGGGAATAAGTTGCAACAATACGTAGTATTATACTACAATTCCATGCACATTTGCAGGCGAAAAAACAGCTTTTTCCACAATTGTATGAACCTTTTCAAAATGACATGACAACTCAACAATACGTAGTATTATACTACGAATTACATGCATATTTTTCGGGGAAAAAATAAATTTTTTCCCATGGGTTTGAACCTTTTCAAAATGACATAACAACTCAACAATACGTAGTATTATACTACGAATTCCAAAACACAAACACTACAAACATAAAGATTCAAACAGTAGAACTAGTACAAACACTGAACAAGATCCTAATTTTTAATTTAATCATATTTAATTAGTTAATTTATTAAACTAACACAACTAATTAATTTTGTTTAAATTATAGTAAACATCATGGCCTATCCTCCGCCTGCGCATCCCGGACCTTCAGAGGATCAACTATTAGTGCTGCAGGGCGACCATAGGTCCTCATATGTGTGGGAAGGACAACTGTCGGACCAGCCTCTCCGGCCTAGGAGACCTGATGATCTTTGGGATTTTATTGCTGGCCATCATTTACACGAGCACGTAGTACACATCCTGCAGGATACGGGATTATATAGCATTTTTTAGCTAGGAAGGATGCAGCTAGATTGGTCGCTCATCACGGCCTTAGTAGAGCGGTGGTGACCGGAGACGCATACTTTTCATTTGCCCACAGGAGAGGCTACTGTCACACTAGAGGATGTCCAGGTGCTAAACGGACTGCGTATAGATGGACGCGCCTTGACATTGCCCGACTACATTAGAGGACCATCACGTGCACAGTTGGCGGAGCTGGTGGGGTAGTGGACTGGTTTTAGACTTGAGGGTCAGCAGGGGGGCCTTCGCGTTGCGTTATCAGCCATCAGTGATTATATGGCGGATTTGAACCCTGATATTACCCATCAGACGGAGGATCTCTGGATATCCAGGTACACACATTGTGTGTTGCTCTTGCTCTTCGGGTGTGTCTTATTCCCGGACACTTCGAAAAGTAAAGTGAGCATGCGATTCATTCAACATCTAGTAGACCTGGGTCAGGTATCCCAGTACAGTTGGGGTGCTAGTGTGCTGGCATACCTATATAGGAGCATGTGCCGGGCGAGCATGGGTCCAGCGGTTGATATAGGCGATTTTCTCCCCCTCCTACAAGTGACAAAATTTCTGAATACTTTGTTCTTTACTTGAAATTCGATATCGTTAAATGACACATAAATATTACATATATATGTTATATTAGGTTTGGGCCTGGCAGCGGATCATGCCGTTTGGCGCTCGTGTATCGCTTGACTTGTACAAGTACAATGCAGATCATAAATTTCTTCTTTGTAGTACTTGATTCTACACTCTTCATCAAACCATACATCAAATTCACATGTGGGCTTGTGTGGTTGCTCGTTAAGCTTGTTCGTACAACCCCAGTAGCAGCGTCCACCATCTGTCCATGATGTGAACAAACTACATTTTTCACCGCAGTAGCACCTTGGGACATAAACGGGTTGTTCAGACATTTGGTACAAAGAAAATTTTCAGTTTTGTTAAGTGCAAAAAACAAGTAGCGTGCGAACGTTATTTATAGTCAAGATTTTGTACAATATGCAGTATTATACTTCGATTTACGTATTCAATTATTCTGAAAAATTTCAATTTTTCACATGCGGTTTTCAGCTTTTGCAGAACGGCATGACAACTCAACAATACGTAGTATTTCACTGCGAATTACATATTTAGCTTTTCACATGCTTTTCCAACACAAAAATGTTTAATATTGGAACAACCATACCAAAATATAACATTAAAAAATAAGATGTAATTTGGAATTTTATTTTATTTCATATAAATTGAAACTTACGCAAGTACAAACATGCAGTTAAAAAAAATCAAAATGAAATACTAGGGGTTTCCTTGATAGTTGGGTACGTTAGACGAACTCGCACCGGGATTACCACCGCCTCGCACACTAGCTGAAGGACATTTACGACGGTCGTGTCCTGTTTGCGAGCATATGCCACATTTACGCGCATAAACAGTGTCACCAACATCCATTTGGTTTCGTATGCGCGTTCTCTTTTTCACTTGTAGCTTGCGCAAATAGTCCTTGTTACATACCATCTTGAAAGGTTCCGGCGGCCAATAATGCTCAGCACCTAATGGCTGCAACTTTCCGCTATATGTGTCTACATATGCAACAACAGTGTATTGCCTATCAATATAGTTTGTTGCCCCATATCCAACTTGCTGAAAGCACTTCAACGCATGTGCGCACGGCATGTGGTAGATGGTCCATTTTCCACACGAACACAACCTTCTATTTTCATTCACCGTATGTAGATTATTCCCACGGTGTTCGTTGATAGCTGTCTTAACTTCAAAAACACCTCGTTCATGATCGTACTGAAGAAATGAATGCCACTGTGCTCGCCTCCTGGACCTTTCAAATCTTCTCATTGGTATTGGCATAAATTCAACACCCCGGTCCATCAATGCTGAGGTAGCTGCATGCCTTTCGACAAACCTCTTCGCGCTCTGTTTGAATGTCATGCGGACCATGGCAGTGACAGGTAGTCCACGGGCAGATTTCAGCAAGCCGTTGAATGACTCCGACACGTTTGTAGTCAAGGCTCCCCATCGTCTGCCGCCATCAGCATGCAATGTCCACATGTGAAGCTCATGCCCCATCAACCAAGTATAGGCTCTTGGTTCTATCTGCCGGATCGCTTCCATGCGCCTAGTGAATTTGCATTGCTGGTGTTCAGTTGCAGCCATCCACATTAAGTCATGCAATGTCTTGTCAGAAAATTTCTTCTAAAAATTGGCCTTTAGGTGCCGCACACAGTAACGGTGGCATGCATATGGTTCCTGCCATGCAGGCAAGTGACGCACAGAACTTAAAATACCACCATGCCGATCAGATATTAGACAAATACCTGAACGCTATTTGACAACCTGCTGCTTCAAGTGGTTCAAAAAAAGCGTCCATGTCTCTTCGCTTTCATTGGCACATATGGCAAAGGCTAATGGAAATATTTGCCCATTGGCATCTACAGCAACTGCAATCAAAAGCTTAATATCATACTTTCCATAGACATGAGTACCGTCTATGGAAATAACAGGATGACAATGCACAAAACCATCAATTGTCGGTTTAAATGACCAAAACACATAGTTGAAAATATATTCCGGTCTATCCGGACTTCGCTCACGCTTCCATTCAACAACAGTCCCGGGGTTAAAGTGTTGCAGTGCAGCCATGTACCTGTGCAGATTTGAAAAAGACTTATCCCAGTCGCCATAAATAAGTTCAAAGGCACGTTTGCGACCAAGATATGCCTTTCTTTTGGTTATAGTACAACCATACTCCTGGTGGACGACTGTAATACACTCTTTAATCTTGAACCTAATGGGCACTTCCAAAATTGGAACTAAGACAAGAGAAATCAAGTTGACATTCAAGTTGAAGTGATTCTCATTGAATGCATCCATTTCACATCTATGCTCGCTAATAAATTTACCCACTTTCCACAAATATGATTTTTTCTTTGTGGCACGTAGCATCCAGTGACAACCCATAAACCACCTACGTCATATAGCCTTCCATTTATCCGTAGTTGACTCATGTACCGTCATCTCACGGCACTCTTTTATGCTGTAAATTTTTACATCCCTAATTAGGCGAACTTTATCGAGGAAATACAAGCCCTTAGTCAGAACAGATGGCCTGGACTCATCCCACATTTGTGACCGAAATTCATCATCATCTCTTGTGAGGGCATCCAAGTTTGGCATGCTTGG
>MU722127.1:47833-125170 GCA_026770625.1 Nicotiana glauca
ATAAAAAAAAGAGAGAAGTTTATTGAATGAATGTTCATGAAAATCAAACGCCTATAAATAAGGCAAGTCCGAACTTGGGGTAAAGGAATTCGCAGTAAAATACTGCGTTTTATATTTTTGAATTATTGTTGTTGTGTCAGTTAAAATAATTAGGTGGGCCAAAAATAAAGAGGCAATTCGCAGTAAATTAATGCGAATTGTTAATTCGCAATAATTTAATGCGAATTGCCTCTTCTATTTTGGCACATAAGAAAAATAATAATTTAATGGTAATTCGCAATAAATTACTGCGAATTACATTTTTATTTTTATTTTGAATTTGCAGTAAATTACTGTGAATTACGTTAACGGAAAAATTTCCGTTAACCTAATTCACAGTAAATTACTGCGAAATAGGTATAAAAGTAACTTTTTTTTAACATTAGAAATGTACTTTGTGTCTAAAAAATTATTAATTAAGTTTCGGACTCGACTATCAACTTAATTATTTATTTTATTATTTTTAAAATCATAGGTCGTATTAAGTAAAAGATTCAATATATTTAAATATTATGAATACTTAAAATATTAGTAAGATATAAAATAAAAGATGACAATATCAAGTCGAACCATAAACAACCACTAGAGTATCCCAAAACCCGGTGTCACAAGTGCATGAGCATTTACTAATGAGTACAATAATAATACAACATCTGTCTGGAATGTAAATAAGACGAGATAAAGTAAATAGTACGATGAAAACTTTTTGGGCTGCGATACGTAGCCTGGAATTTGCAGCTCACCATAAAGTCTCCTCACTAGTTGCGCCTATGCGCAGAGATGACCATAGAATAAACTTAACAGATCATGCACATTTAGTGCAGAAGTGTAGCATGAGTATGTATGTGACGATCCGGTCCGTCGTCACGTGAGTTACCGTCCTGTTTTCCCCATATTACGTTTCTCTATGATTTAATATCCGTATTTGAGTTGATCGGGTAGAGTTGGATTGGTTTTAGTTGGACATGAGGCACTTAGCCTCTTGGAAGGAAGCTTGTTTTGAAAAAGTCAACCGGATGTTGATTATTGAGTTAGAGGGCTCGGATGTGAATTCCGGTGATTCAGTTAGCTTCGGGGAATGATTTGTGACTTAGGAGTGCGATCGGAATGGAATTTGGAGGTCCGGTGTTGAATTAGGCTTGAATTGGCGAAGTTTGAATTTTGGCGGATTCCGGTTGATAGGTGAGATTTTGATCCGAGGGTCGGAATGGAATTCCGAGAGTTGCAGTAGCTTTGTTAGGTGATTTTGGATATGTGTGAAAAATTTTAGGTCATTCGGACGTCATTTGGTCGGGTTTTTGATCGAATGTGAGTTTCGGAAGAATTTGATAAACTTAGGCTTGAATCTATGGTGAATTGATGATTTTTGGGTTGTTAGACATGTTTTGATGATTGGAAAAAGTTTGTATGATGTTTTGGAGTAGGTTGGTGTTTTTGGTTGAGGTCCCGGTGTCCTCGGGGTGATTCCGGGTGATCAACGGAAGGATTTTTGGACTTGGTGTGTTGCAGAAATTCAGCAGTTGTTGCAGGCCACTTTTGGCCTTCGTGTTCGCGTTGGTTTAATCGCGTTTGAGTTAATAGTTCCGCGTTCCCGTAGATTAAAAGAGGGCCCAGTGGAATTTGGTCATCGCGAACGCGAGAGGACCCTCGCATTCGCATAGAAGGAATTACATCTGGACAGAACACTTTTTAATGAAATTTCATCCGCGAGCCTATTCACTTTTCCTCCATTTTTGCACCACCTTGAGAGCTTTTTGGTAGATTTTGAAGGGGATTTTGACGGGAAGTGATTGGAGGTAAGTCTCGTGGCCTAGAAACACCATTTATTTGAAGATTCATCCTTTAATTCTTAGAAATTTGGGTAAAAATTGAAGAAACTAGGGCTTGGTTTTTTGCATGTAAATTTGGAATTTGAAGGGGCATTTGAACTCCTATTTTGACGAATTTTATATGTACGGACTTGTGGCGAGACGAGAAATCTGGTGATGTAAATTTTGTAGTTTTTCGAGAAGCGGGTCCGGGGCTCGGTTTTTGCCAACTTCGTGTTTTTGGGTGCTTTTCGAGTTCTTTCAATTGGGTCAGGTCCCATTAGCTTATTTTAACATATTCCTTGTGGTTTTGGCCAGATTCTATAATCCAGGAGGTCGATTTGCGAGGAAAGTGCAAGGCGAGCTAGGATTTCAGCCAGTTTGAGGTGAGTAATGGTTATGAATGATGCACTGAGGGTATGAAACCCCGAAATTGCACTATGCGGTGCTATGTTGAGATGAAATACGTGTCGTGTGATAAGCGTGGTGATGTTACTTCTAGGGATTTGGACTCGGTCCATCCCGATTGATGACTCTACTGTACTTTTTAACTGAGACTGAGCTTATATCCATATATTTTGGGCTAGTTACCATGTTTTGGGGTCTTGTGCCGATCTGTAGAACCCTTAGGGAGCTTGTTGAGCTAATTGACCTCACTTTACCTGTGGAACACATACTCTCAGTCATATCCTTAAGTGTAAAACATAATATGAATCCGTCTTAGCAATGTGCACTCTAAATGAGAAATACCTAGGGTTGAATACCCTATCTTAGTTGAGTGGGCCCGAGAGGCCAAGTTTATATTGACTGAGAGGGGTCAAGGACCCTATAGTGAGGGTATTTGATATATACTGGATCGGGCTGCATGCCGCAACAGTATATACATATATTATATGGATCAGATTGCACGCCGCAGTAGCATATTATATGGATCGGACTGCACACCGCAGTGATATATTATATGGATCGGACTGCACACTCCAGTGATACATTATGTGGATCGGATTGCACGCCGCAGTATTATAGCGCTTGGGCTGAAGGAGCCCCTCCGGAGTCTGCACACAACCCCAGTGAGCGCAGTCGACTATTATTATTGGATCGGGCTGCACGCCGCAGCAGTATATACTATATTTGGATGGGGCTGCACGCCGCAGCAGTATTAGGTATGGATCGGGCTGCGCGCCACAACAGTATTGGTAAATTGTCGGACTGTAGGAGATTTTTACCGAATTTTCCCTGAATTGCTGATCTTTACTGCCTTTACCATTTATTATAGAACTGTGTAGTATTCTTACAGGATTTCTTATTTTCAGTTGTTATTTATTGCTATTACTCACTGAGTTGGAGTATTCACTTTACTCCCTGCACCCTGTGTGCAGATACAGGGATCCCGGAGGCATAACTGAGATTATTTGTTGCTGACTAGTTCAATTATCGGAGTCATCGAGGTAGCTGCCGGCGTCCGCAGGACCCGATTTCTCCTCTTGTCATTTCTTTTACTCTTGCACTTAGACTTTCTTATGTATAGGATGATGTTCAGTGGTATCTTGAGGCTATGAATTGTGACGCTAAATCTGATGTGGGCTATTTTGGTATTATTGTGGTTTCCGCACAGTTTTATCACTATCTGACTGAGAATTTTTGCTCAATTGAGATTTTTAAATTTAATAATTGATAAGGAGTTTGGTAAACTTGGGGTTGCAAATGTTCTAAAGGTCGAGCTTGCCTAACAAGGTGTTGGGTACCATCACGATCGGGGTTTGGGTCGTGACAAGTTGGTATCAGAGCCTAGGTTACCAGGACTCACGAGTCATGAGCCGGTTTAGTAGAGTCTCGTGGATCGGTACAGAGACATCTGTACTTATCCTCAGGAGGCTACAGAACCTTTAGGAAAAACTTCATATTCTTGAAATTCTTGTCGTGCGACTTTGTTGATCCGAGAACTAAACTTCTGTATTCTATTCTCTTGCAGATGGCGAGAACACGTACTACCGGACGTGGCGGACGACCACCATTGCCATCCACTAGAGGCCGTGAACGCGGCCGTGGTCGTGGTCGAGGCAGAGCAGCAGGGGCATCACCAGTTGACCCACCAGTTGCCCTCATTCAGGACCAGCCTCCAGCTGTAAAGACTCCAACAACACCTGCTCAGGCACCAGCTGTGCCTATTGTGATTCCGGGTCTTCAGGAGGCCCTAGCTCAGAGTTTATCAGTTTGCACTGTCCTAGTCAGGCAGTCTCGGCCACTACTGCCGCAACTACATCTCAGACCAGGGGTGGTCATCAGACCCCCGCAGTTTGTATGCCTAAGTAGGTAGTGCAGGGTTTACAGACACCAGAGGCACCACCAGTTCAGCAGGTTGCCCCAGTTCAGCCAGTTGCCCCAGTTCAGCCGGTTGCCCTGGTTCAGGGTGATGGGGTTCCAGTGATTCCAGACGATGAGCAATGTCGTCTTGAGAGGTTCAGCAGGCTCTCACCTCTTATTTCAGCGGTATTCCGGGCGAGGATGCCTAGGGTTTTCTCGACAAGTGTCGACGTATGCTTCGGATAGCAGGGATTTTAGAGTCAAGCGGGGTATCATTTACCACCATTTTGCTCTCAGGAGCAGCCTTTACATGGTGGGAGGCATATGAGCGGCGTAGGCTGGCAGGTGCAGCGCCGTTGGCATTGCAGGAGTTCTCCACTATCTTTCTGGAGAACTGGGTACCACGGTTGCAGAGAGAGGAGCTGCGTAGGCAGTTTGAGTGGCTTCGTCAGGGAGATAAGCCTGTGACGTAGTATGAGGTGAGATTCTCAGAGTTAGCTCGTTATGCTCCATGGATGGTCCCGACTGATCAGGAGAGGATTAGACGATTTGTGGACGGACTCATTTACCTCATCCGTATTCTGAGGACTCGAGAGAGGATCCTGAGCCATACCTTCGAGGATGCAGTGGATATTGCTCGTGACATTGAGACGGCTTGCCGTCAGGAGAGAGAGGAGAGGGAGGCCAAGAGGCCTCGAGGATCAGGTAGCTTCAGTGGTGCTCCGTCTAGGGGCCAGGTTAAGTTGAGCAGAGGTCGTTCTTTCAGGCCTCCTCAGGCAGCTCCCTCAGAGTACCGTGGGTCATCTTTTGGTCGGGGTTATCAGGGCTCTCAGCAGAGTCAGCCATCTCTTAGTGCACTTCCAGCGCAGAGTTCATCTCATGCCCCATCTATTCAGGGTTCATCCCGGCCGAGTGCATCAGCTAGTCACTCTGGTGCGAGAGGTTCCCTTCAGTCCCAGTCCCCAGCACCCAAGAGTTGCTATGAGTGTGGTGAGTTAGGGCATATGCAGAGGGAGTGTCCCCGCCATGCATCCAGTTCATCTCAGTAGAGGGGGCAGTCCTCATCTTCTGGCCCAGTATCTTTAGCACCCGCCCCGCCAGCTAGGGGTGAGGGTTAGGCAGCTAGGGGTCGCCCCAGAGAGGGAGGCCGAACGGGTGGTGGTCAGGCTCGATTCTATGCTCTTCACGGCCGATGAGATGCTATTGCTTCGAATGTTGTTATCACAGGTATTATTTTAGTCTGCCACAGGGATGCTTCAGTTTTATTTGATCCCGGATCTACTTACTCCTATGTATCTTCATACTTTGCTCATCATTTGGGTATGACCCGAGGGTGTCTTGCGTTACCGGTGCATGTATCTACCCCGGTGGGCGATACTATTATTGTGGACCATGTATATCAGTCCTGTCTTGTTACTATTGGGGGTCTGGAGACCCGAGTTGCCTTGCTGCTATTGAGCATGTAGATTTTGATGTTATTCTGGGCATGGATTGACTATCTCCGTGCCATCCTATTCTAGATTGTCACGCTAAGACAGTCACTTTGGCTATGTCGGGTATTCCGAGGATCGAGTGGTGTAGTATGACTGATTATGTGCCCAGCAGGGTAATGTCTTTATTAAAGGCCCAGCGGATGGTTGGGAAGGGATGTTGATCATATTTGGCAATTGTGAGAGATGTTGGAGCTGAGGCTCCTAGACTTGATTCTGTTCCCGTTGTGAGGGATTTTCCGGATGTGTTTCCAGCGAACCTACCGGGCATGCCACCGGACAGGGATATTGATTTCGGTATTGACCTGGTACCGGGTACTCAGCCTATCTCTATTCCCCCCTATCGTATGGCACCAGCTGAGTTGAAGGATTTGAAGGAGCAGCTTCAGGAACTCCTAGATAAGGGGTTTATTCGTCCTATTGTGTCACTGTGGGGTGCACAGGTCTTATTTGTGAAGAAGAAAGATGGCACAATGAGAATGTGTATTGATTACAGGTAGCTGAACAAGGTGACAGTGAAGAATAAGTATCCACTACCCCGTATTGATGACTTGTTTGATCAGCTCCAGGGAGCGAGGGTATTCTCGAAGATTGATCTTTGATCAGGCTATCACCAGCTGAAGATTAGGGATTTTGATATTATGAAGACAACTTTTAGGACGAGATATGGGCATTATGAGTTTCTAGTTATATATTTTGGGCTGACTAATGCCCCAACCGCGTTCATGCATTTGATGAACAGCATGTTCCGGTCATATCTGGATTCCTTTGTAATTGTGTTTATTGATGACATCCTGGTGTACTCGCATAGCCATGAGGAGCATGCTCAGCATTTGAGAGTAGTATTGCAGAGATTGAGGGAGGAGAAACTTTATGCAAAGTTCTCCAAGTGTGAGTTCTGGCTTGGGTCTATGGCTTTTCTGGGACACGTAGTGTCCAGTAATGGTATTCAGGTTAATCCGAAGAAGATAGAGGCGGTGCAAAGTTGGCCTAGACCGACCTCAGCCACTGAGATTCATAGTTTCCTTAGGTTGGCAGGGTATTATCACCGGTTTGTTTAGGGATTTTCTTCTATCGCGTCGCCCTTGACCAAGTTGACTCAGAAGGGTGCTCCATTTGTGTGGTCCGAGGAGTGTGAGGAGAGCTTTCAGAAGCTCAAGACAGCTTTGACCACGACTCCAGTATTGATATTGCCATCAGCTTCAGGTTTCTATACCGTGTATTGTGATGCCTCGAGAGTTGGCGTCGGATGTGTGCTGATGCAGGAGGGTAGAGTTATTGCATATGCTTCTCGTCAGTTGAAGCCCTATGAGAAGAACTACCCTGTGCACGATTTGGAGTTAGCAGCTATAGTCCATGCTCTGAAGATTTGGAGGCACTACTTGTATGGAGTTTCTTGTGAGGTGTATACTAATCATCGCAGCCTTCAGCATCTGTTCAAATATAAATATCTTAATTTGAGGCAGCGGAGGTGGCTTGAGTTGCTCAAGGATTATGACATTAACATATTGTATCATCCGGGGAAGGCCAATGTATTGGCCGATGCCTTGAGCCGGAAGGCAGTTAGTATGGGCAGCTTGGCATATATTCCAGTTGGGGAGAGGCCCTTTGCAGTTGATGTTCAGGTGTTGGCCAATCGGATGGTGAGATAAGATATTTCAGAGTCGAGCCGGGTGTTGGCTTGTGTTGTTTCTCGGTCCTCCTTGTATGACCGCATCAGAAAGTGCCAGTATGATGATCCACATTTGCTTGTCCTTAAGGACAGAGTTCAGCATGATGATGCCCGAGACGTGACCATCGATGATGACGGTGTGTTGAGGATGTAGGGCCGGATTTGCTTTCCCAATGTGGATGGGCTTCGGGAGTTGATACTAGAGGAGGCTCACAGCTCGCAGTACTCCATTCATCCGGGTGCCGCGAAGATGTATCAGGACTTGAGACACAATTACTGGTAGAGGATAATGAAGAAGGGTATTGTGAGTTATGTAGCTCAATGTCTCAACTGTCAGCAGGTCAACTACGAGCATCAGAGACCAGGCGGTGTTCTTCAGTGTATAGTTATTCCTGAGTGGAAATGGGAGAGTATTACTATAGATATCATGAGTGGTCTCCCTCGAACTTCGAGGAAGTTTGATTCAGTGGATCGGATGACCAAGTCCGCACACTTCATTCCAGTATGTACTACTTACTCTTCGGAGCGGCTGGTAGAGATCTTTATTCGGGAGATTGTCAGGTTACATGGGGTCCCAGTGTCTATTATCTCAGATAGAGGTACTCAGTTCACTTCTCAGTTCTGGAGGGTATTTCAACGGGAGCTGGGTATGCAGGTAGAGTTGAGCACAGCATTCCATCCTCAGACGGACGGACAGTCCGAGCGCACTATTCAGATCTTGGAGGACATGTTACGTGCCTGTGTTATTGATTTTGGAGGTTCATGGGATGAGTTTTTGCCACTTGCAGAGTTTACCTACGACAACAGTTATCAGTCGAGTATTCAGATGGCCCCGTATGAGGCGTTGTATGGTAGGCAGTGTAGATCTCCTGTTGGATGGTTCGAGCCCGACGAGGCCAGATTGTTGGGGACTGAGATGGTTCAGGATGCTTTAGAGAAGGTGAAGTTGATCCAGGAGAGGGTTCGTACAGCACAGTCACGCCAGAAGAGTTATGCAGACCGGAAGGTTCGTGATGTGTCTTATATGGTAGGCGAGAGGTTCATGTTGAAGATTTCGCCTATGAAGGGTGTTATGCGGTTCGGGAAGAAAGGGAAGCTGCGCCCGAGGTTCATTGGACCTTTTGAGATACTCAGGAGGATTGAAGAGGTGGCATATGAGCTTGCTTTGCCACCCAGCTTGTCTAGTGTACATCCGGTATTCCATGTGTCTATGCTCTAGAAATATGTTGGGGACCCGTCTCATGTGTTGGATTTCAGCACAGTTCAGCTGGATGATGATTTGTCATATGACGTGGAGCCGGTAGCTATTCTGGGTCGATAGGTTCGAAAGTTGAGGTCTAAGGATATTGCTTCGGTGAAGGTACAATGTAGAGGTCGGCCCGTGGAGGAGGCTACTTGGGAGACCAAGCAGGAGATGCGGAGTAGATACCCCCACCTATTTGAGACTCCAGGTATGTTTCTTGAACCGCTCGAGGACGAGTGTTAGTTTTAGTTGGGGAGGATGTGACGACCCAACCTTGTCATCACGTGAGTTACAGCCCCGTTTTCCCCATATTACGTTTCTCTATGATTTAATATCCGTATTTGAGTTGATCGGGTAGAGTTGGATTGGTTTTAGTTATAAATGAGGCACTTAGCCTCTTAGAAGGAAGCTTATTTTGGAAAAGTCAACCGAATGTTGACTATTGAGTTAGAGGGCTCGGATGTGAATTCGAGTGATGCGGTTAGCTTCGGGGGATGATTTGTGACTTAGGAGTGCGATCGGAATGGAATATGGAGGTCCGGTGTAGAATTAGGCTTGAATTGGCGAATTTTGAATTTTGGCGGATTCCGGTTGATAGGTGAGATTTTGATCCGAGGGTCGGAATGGAATTACGAGAGTTTCAGTAGCTTCGTTAGGTGATTTTGGATATGTGTGCAAAATTTCATGTCATTCAGATGTCGTTTTGTCGGGGTTTTTATCGAATGTGAGTTTCGGAAGAATTTGATAAACTTAGGCTTGAATCTGTGGTGAATTGATGATTTTTGTGTTGTTGGACGTGTTTTGATGTTTGGAACAAGTTTGATGATGTTTTGGAGTAGGTTGGTGTTTTTGGTTGAGGTCCCAGGGGCCTCGGGGTGATTCCGAGTGATCAACGAAAGGATTTTTGGACTTGGTGTGTTGCAGAAATTCAGCAGCTATTGCAGGCAACTTTTGGCCTTCGCGTTCGCGTTGGTTTAATCGCGTTCGCGTAGTTGAGATTTCTTGGCCATCGCGTTCGCGATGGTAGCTTCGCGTTCGCGTAAGAGGGCCTGGGGGCCCAGCTTGATTAATTCATCGAGTTCGCGATGTTAGTGCCACGTTCGCGTGAGAGAATCTTGGAGTGCATTGCATTCGCGGTCAGGGATGTCACGTTCGTGTAGTATTGGAAACTGTAGCATCACGTTTGCATTAATAGTTCCGCGTTCGCGTAGAGTAAAAGAGGGCCCAGTGGAATTTGGTCATCGCGAACGCGAGAGGACCCTCGTGTTCGCATAGAAGGAATTACATCTGGACATAAGGCTTTTTAATGAAATTTCATCCGCGAGCCTATTCACTTTTACTCCATTTTTGCACCAACTTGAGAGCTTTTTGGTAGATTTTGAAGGGGATTTTGACGGGAAGTGATTGGAGGTAAGTCTCGTGGCCTAGAAACAACATTTAATTGAATATTCATCCTTTAATTCTTAGAAATTTGGGTAAAAATTAACGAAACTAGGGCTTGGTTTTTTGAATGTAAATTTGGAATTTGAAGGGGCATTTGAACTCCGATTTTGACGAATTTTATATGTACGGACTCGTGGTGAGATGAGGAATCCGGTGATGTAAAGTTTGTAGTTTTTTGAGAAGCGGGCCCGGGGCTCGGGTTTTGCCAACTTCGTGTTTTTGGGTGTTTTTCGAGTTCTTTCAATTGGGTCAGGTCCCATTGGCTTATTTTAACATATTCCTTGTGGTTTTGGCCACATTCTACACTCGATGAGGTCGATTTGCGAGGAAAGCACAAAGCGAGCAAGGATTTCAGCCGGTTTGAGGTGAGTAATGGTTATGAATGATGTACTGAGGGTTTGAAACCCCGTAATTGCACTATGCAGTGCTATGTTGAGATGAAATACGCGTCGTGTGATGAGCATGGTGATGTTACTACTAGGGATTTGGACTCGGTCCATCCCGATTGATGACTCTACTGCACTTTTTGACTGAGACTGAGCTTATGTCTGTATATTTTGGGCTAATTTCCATGTTTGGGGCCTTGTGCTAATCTGTAGAACCCTTAGGGAGCCTGTTGAGCTAATTGACCTCACTTTACCAATTGAACACATACTCTCAGTCATGTCCTTAATTGTAAAACATAATATGAACCGGTCTTAGCAATGTGCACTCTAAATGAGAAATACCTAGGGTTGAATACCCTGTCTTAGCTGAGTGGGACCGAGAGGCCAAGTCTATATTGACTGAGAGGGGTCAAGGACCCCATAGTGATGGTATTTGATATATACCGGATCGGGCTGCATTCCGCAGCAGTATATACATATATTATATGGATCGGACTGCACGCCGTAGTAGCATATTATATGGATCGGACTGCACGCCGCTGTGATATATTATATGGATCGGACTGCACGCCGCAGTGACACATTATGTGGATCGGACTGCACGTCGTAGTATTATAGCGCTTGGGCTGAAGGAGCCCCTCCAGAGTCTGCACATACCCCCAGTGAGCGCAGTCGACTATTATTATTGGATCGAGCTACACGCCGCATCAGTATATACTATATTTGGATCGGGCTGCACGCCGCAGCAGTATTAGGTATGGATCGGGCTACGTGCCGCAGTAGTATTGGTAAATTGTCGGACTGTAGGAGATTTTTACCGGATTTTCCCTGAATTGCTGATCTTTACTGCCTTTACTATTGATTATAGAACTGTGTTGTGTTCTTGCAGGATTTCTTATTTTCAGTTGTTATTTATTGCTATTACTCACTGAGTTGGAGTACTCACTTTACTCCCTGACAAAGATCCCGGAGGCATAGCTGAGATTATTTGCTGCTGCCTAGTTCAGTTATCGGAGTCATCGAGGTAGCTGCCGGCATCCGCAAGACCCGATTTCTCCTCTTTTCATTTCTTTTACTCCCACACTTAGACTTTCTTATGTATAGGATGATGTTCAGTTGTATCTAGAGGCTCTGAATTATGACGCTAGATCTGATATGGGCTGTTTTGCTATTATTGTGGTTTCCGCACAGTTTTATCACTATTTGACTGAGAATTTTTGCTCAATTGGTATTTTTAAATTTAATAATTGATAAGGAGTTTGGTAAACTTGGGGTTGCAAATGTTCTAAAGGTCGAACTTGCTTAACAAGGTGTGGGGCGCCATCACGACCGGGGTTTGGGTCATGACAATGTAAATCAATGCGTACCTAGTAAGTATCTGGCCTAACCACGAAAAAGTAGTGACGAGGGTCGACATCAACACTTACTAGAGCTCTAATAAAGTAATATGATTAATTATAAGCCACAGTAATAATGGGGTAAAACTGTAAGTTAGATAATCTTCCAAAAATTCTTTTAAGAATATAAATTTCTCAATCTCGTATTCCATCTAAACAACTCATACATCAAGTTCCAGTATCAAACGGATAAGGAATACCATATAAAATGCTAGGCATCAGTGGCAGGATAATCTCGTAAATTTTCGGACTGCTAGCAATATAATGCACGATTATGCTGAGGTCGTACGGACCGATCCAAAATAATGTGTACACTGTTGAGGGTTGATCGGCACGAACCATAGATGCAATTATTATACTGTTGAGATGTTCGGCCCGCTCCACAAGATAGGAAGGAACTTATCGAATTACGAGAAGAGAATAAAGTGAATATAACCTCTACCATATCTAAATCAATTTCAATTATAAATTCAATAAATTAAGCCAGTAGAAAGAGTTCAAATAGTTCAAATATTACAAGATAAAGTCCTAAGCCTACCCGGACATAAACTTGCTTTAGCAACGTATGGACTCTCCTTACCTCGTGCGTACATAACAACTACAACTAGTAGCACATGACAATTACATCACCTAGGTGTAGTTTCCCTCTCGCAAGGTTAGACATGAGACTTACCTCGCTCTGTAATCCGATAACCGGATTCAACGCCTTTCTAACACCTTAAACCGTTGTCAAATGATCCGAAACTAATCAAATAACGTGCAAACTAATCAAAATATACTCCAATACTCGTAAATTTAACAATTAGAAATAAATTTCCAACTCCTCAAGAAAAGTCAGCACAGTCAACCGTCGGGCTCACATATCCGGATTTCAAAATTATCGAATATAATTATTTCCCATAAATTTTATAATTTATATTCCAAAAATCATCCAATTTCGTCCATGACCCTCAAATGAAGGAATTACCATCTCATAACTTCGGGGCTCAAAAGCCCAATTTCTACAATCCAAATACTGATTAAAATGATAACCAACGACATTTATCATGGAAAAACATGAAAATAAAGTTCAAATATTTAACCCCTTGTTGAGATGAGAACAACACTGTGAAAATCACCTCAAACGAAGCTCTAGAACTCGAGATATGCTCAAAATACTAAAATGCTCAGTATGTCTATTTAAAACACAGTCCAGGCAATTTTTGTTCTTCGTCTTCGTGGGACACCTTCGCATTAATAAAGAGCAATTTTTTTCTTTGACCAGTCAACCCAAGTTTCCATCTTCGCATTCGCGGGACATCCCCAACGTTCGCAAAGAACAAAGTTTTCACTAGAAATTAGCAATCTTTCCCGACGTGGAAATGGACATAACTCTCTCATACGACCTCGGGATTCGACGATTCATATTTCTATGGTTCCGTAATTATGGTACGGATATAATGGATCAATCTAATCACAATAAAATATCATTTTCTCAATATGGTACCATTTATGTCCAAAGAATGACGTTGAAACATCAAATAAGAGTGCGATACAACTCAAACACATCTGAAACATACCCGAGGCCCTCGGGACCCTGTCCAATTACACAAACTAGTGCCAAAACAAAACACAAACATACCCGAGGCCTCAAATCACACCAAATAACATCAAAACTATGAATAGATGATCAAATCCACCTTTTAAGTTTTAAACATTCAAATTTCGACGAACGCATTCGAATTACACTTAAACACTACAGAATGATGCCAAACTTTATGTATAAATCATAAATCACAATACCAACCTATTCCAAAACCTAGAACCCTAACGGACATTGATAATACCAAAGTCCACTTCAAACCAAACTTAGAAAATTCTAAAAGCTTCGAATTGGCAATTTTCCACAATAAGCCCCAAAATGCTCTAGGATCACCCGATACCCAACTCGCAGATATACCCAAGTTCAAAATCATCATACGAACTTGTTGGAACCTTCAAATCCCGATTCCGTGGTCGTTGCTGAAATGTCAAACCTTGGTCAACTCTTACAACTTAAAGCTTCCGAATTGAGAATTTTCTATCGGAATAAACTCTGATTTTCTTGAAATTTGATTCCACACGCGTAAAATCATAAAACATGAAATGAAACTACTCAAAGGCTCAAACCGCTGAACGACGCGCTAGAGATCAAAACGACCGGTTATTTCATCATATTATCCCCCACTTAAACATACGTTTGTCCTCGAACATTCCAAGAACCGTTTCGGCGTGGTCCAAATCACTGTTAAACACTTTGTGCACCTATCTGTGCAACCACAACCCACGTGAGCACATTATCTCGAGCCAGACTGAAGATCTTTCCTTTATCGTAGCCAAAAAACCCTTAAAACTAGTTTCCAACATCCGGAATTGTCCACGAGACCCGATTCTAACATACGAACACCGCATCAATCACTACACACTGTACCAAAACATGATCATGCACCTATGCTGAAATCACACCATGCACCACATAAGTCATTTGCCCAAAATAACATCCTTCCGCCACAATAGCTGCAATTTCACGAATCTGATGCTTACGATACACCTCATAACACATATAAGCCTTGTTCCATTCTCACTATACCACCATGATGAAGAGATTTGTAAAAACTCATCCACCTGCCGAATCAATAAATTATGGAATATCTACTCCAGACAAGAACTATTACCTTATTTTAAATAGAATAATGATATTTTCTCTTTAATATACCCTACATAATTCCGATCGCATTGATCTCAGGTCCAATATTCTCGTCTCACCCAATACAAGCTACTCAGGCAATAAGCCACCTCAAACACCATCTAAAATCTTTTATGACACCATCAATGTGCTAACAAGCTACAACTCGAATATGACCCATAGGGAAGAACGAACTTTGGCAAAGAACCATCAAGCTTGCGCAACGAATAAAATAGCCAAAACATTATGACTCTATCTCAGAGATGAGAAACAAGGCACACAAAATAAGTATAAGGAACCGTACTTAACATCTCACTGTTGCAACATGCAATCCGATCCAAATAATGTACCTGTGGCGGCGTGCCACCCGATCCACATATAATAATCAATAAGGAAACACCCATCAAGCCGAAATACGTATACTTACGAAATGCCCAAAAATCGACCACAAGCACGCCAAGTACATAATACAACCCTTGGGAGACAGATAACGCCATACGTTACAAAACCCAAACGACTAAAGTGCAATAAATGACCTGCATCTCGAGAGTTATCTTGCTCATATAACACCACAAGCTAAACTCAAGTTGTCTCATAACCCACATGGCACAATAGAGTCTTGTTGGAATAGATGACGATGAGATTAGTATCTAACGCCCAAAGACTCCTCCGTAAGAAATTCTATGTCGAATGAACATATTTGACCTGACGTAGATCACACACTCACATTAGACCCACCAACAGACCTCAAGCCAATTATGATCATACCATATTGGACTAACAACCTTGTAAGGATCCACAATGTCCCTATTCATGATAAACACAAGAAGCCGTCTAATACGAGCCAACCATTCACAACCAAATGAATAGAGCGCCTTTCAGGCATAAACTCTCACAATAGCAATAGTACCAGAATCTCCATACTAGGTCTCAATCTTTAACAATCAAGTGACCAACATTTCACACTTGTACAATTTTTTTCCCTGTGGGATATGCCCCCACGACCTTTCGCAACAGGTAGCAAAGTTTGCACCTCCATACCACCGACCGAACAAATTTTGTAAAGCAATCAAGAATTCGTAAATCATTACACAATGCCTCTTACATAGGACATAATTCTCAGGCGAAACTAAGATAATGCCAGCTTACTCTAAGCATCTAAAACACTCCCCCGCTCCTCCCAGCTCGTGACATTCTTGTCAACACCGAATCTCAACCTTGATCCTCTATTTCTAATTCCCATGCCACTCACTGCATCTACCATGCCGCTATGTGAGAGTACAAGAATTTCATCATGACGCCTGAACTACTAGTACAATAAGCACTCCATTGGCTATAAACTTTTCACTTAACTCATTCAGAAGGACTATTGCAACACTCAATTGAATTCCCATAATCACAAAAAATACAAACCTCAAGACGAGGTCTAAACTGCCATATCTCTTTTGGGATCCATTTACATATAACAAAGACATTAGAATCAAATACCTCCAAAATAAATCAAATTATCGTGGTTGTCAAGCTCGCACGTACAACCACCAACCATTTATATAACTTAACATGCTGAAAGAACTGATCATTGCCAGAATCATGCTGATTCAAACTATTACCCACCGGCCCAACTTCCTCCAATTTACTCTTGACTTGCCTTTAAATAATAATAGCTCCATTTAAAAGCATAACGAAATTCAATCAATACTCAGTTCGAGTGACCCAAATCAACGAGATCACATCGTCTTAATATGCATGAACCATCTCATACCCTCCTCGTGCACTCAATAGTATTTCCAATTGATACACCCATTCTGAAAGACTTCCTGCAAATTCGAAGTTGTTTCTCCCATTTCTCTAATATTGCACCGCAGACCTGATGATAACATAGAAACTCCAAGTCCCTTTCATAACCCACTGCAAAAACTCGATCCTTAACCACACAAGGGACCCAAAAACCTTAGACACTACACTTTAGTTCTTAAACCTACTAGAACCATTTTTAGAGTCACCCCGCTCTGACCTGGTCCCGAATATAGGCAAACTCCAATGCTCTATTATCATATGAACACACTCTCAAAGAAGCAACTAGCTGAATTATTTTTCTTATACATAACTTCCACAAGAAGCATAAACTCTATGTCATCCCAAAACTTGCACATGAATCGATAAGGCGAAACGTAGCATGCATTCCTCAAGTCATTTGCTCGAAGTACCCCTGATATTTTGTTTTTTAGTCATAAATAATCTACCAAGGCATCGATAACCAGAAACCGCACATGCACATGACCATGCGATCCAATCATAGACGGTGGGCTCCCCCACTTAGCTTTAAGCTACAAGCACAAAAATCTAGAACCCACGAAGATTCCCCCCTCTCAATTACTAGGATCTCGCACCGTTAACCCACCAACTTTCTTGTAATCTTTTGTTAAACTTTTCATGAGCATTCCGAATTACTAGCCACAACCGCCTATTCAACCTCATGCTGGGTAGTAAGTAGAACTCTTCATAGAAACTTCATCAAAATTATGAAACCGCTAACATGTTCACAAGAGATAGCCCACCGGTGGAATTCCATACCGACATCTTCCAACGACGCTGCACTGGGTACAACTACCACGAAAACAGTAAACCCTTCTGATTCCATGCTCGTCCACCAGCTGTAAAAGTCTGTTCATTCCCAATTGACATCAACTGAAAGTCTGATAATACATTTAAAAAACTCGAAGTCACGTTGCATCCAAAAATGATAATCAAGTTTTCACACCCCTCTTCATTTCAAGCAAACTCCTCTCGGCCAATTCAATCTTCCTCAATACAGTAGCCACCATCGCAAACATAAGTTGTAGGCCTAGTAAATTTCCACCATGATTCCCAAATCACTCTAAACTTTCTCAAGATACGTGGCTATCCTACCACAGAATCCATATAATAGTCTGCCACTCCCACTTCAGTTAAACCATCTCCTTAAGCAACTTATCGACCTCTATTGTTCGTACTTCACCTTTTAGCAATTCCATCACCGTGAGACACCTCCCATTATGTCATTCCTCCTCGTTTGCTGACAAAATACTACCTCGAATCATAATCCATTTTTGTAGCACCCGAACGAATAAATTTCGACCAACTTTAAGCCTCATCGAAGATCATTTCTCTCGAGCCACCAACATTATAAGCAGCGATTTGACTATGAAGCCAACATATACCACCATATCTGATAATTACTGCTTAGGCACCATTCTACAACACCCTGCTCCGAAGGTAAATCAAAGGAGACCCTAACGCCCACAGGCCTTAATGCGTTCCAACAAGAACGACGACACCACTCCATAAATGAAAATTCTACCACGCTCGAAAATATCAAGTCTCGCTACTCCGTCAACTAAGGCCTGAACATCCATAGTCCAATTGCCTTTCCTCCGCTGGAATTAAATGCGAACCTCTAAACCATGAACCAAGAAATCCTCCTTTTGAGTTGTTCACCGCCGCGATCCATAAATAAGAAACCTACCATCCACAACAAAACAACACGATAACAACGCAAGAACATCATAAAAATCTGGGCATAGCCTCAAAACCATAGGCGATACTAATACAAGGCTGAGACGGCAGAACACCCTTCCACAAGACGATGATAATAACATGCTCGAATACGCATGGAGAAACATATTGCACCATATCTGCTATACCGCCACAAATACTCGATGGTCAATTGATTATAATCGTTCCATGTCGCATAAGGTTGAGTAGGAAGGAAATGAAGGCATAAGCTTCAATGGAATCAATCGCACTATGAGGAATCAAGAAGGAGAGTGCTCATAACAGTCCAGTAGCCTCTCGAAGATAAGTACAAATGTCTCTGTATCGATCCGCAATAATCTACTAAACATGCTAATGACTCGTGAGACCTAAGTGAACCTAAAACTCTGATATCAAGCTGTAACAACCCAAAACTCACTATAGGTTGTGATGGCGCCCAACGTTGTTGTTAAGCAAGCCAACGGTGAAATACCAACTTAATAATTCACTTTATTATTTTTAAAATCATAAGTCTTATTAAGTAAAAGATTCAATACATTTAAAAATCATGAATACTTAAAATATTAGTAAGATACAAAATAAAAGATGACAATATCAAGCCGAACAATAAACAACCACTAGAGCATTCCAAAACCCGATGTCACAAGTGTATGAGTATTTACTTACAACAATAACAACAACAACAACCCAGTAAAATCCCACAAATGGGGTCTGGGGAGGGTAGTGTGTACGTAGACCTTACCCCTGCCCCGAAGGGGTAGAGAGGCTATTTCCAAAAGACCCTCGGCTCAAGATAATAAAAAGAAGACAAAAGAAGTGTATGAGTATTTACTAATGAGTATTATAATAATACAACATTCTTCTAGAATGTAAATAAGATAGGATAAAGTAAATAGTATGATGGAGACACTATGGGCTGTGATACATAGCCTAGAATTTATAGCTCACCATAAAGTCTCCTCAGTAGGTGTGCCTACATGCCAAGATGACCACCGAATAAACCTAATAGATCCTACACATTTAGTGCAGAAGTGCAACATGAGTATGTAAATCAACGCGTACCTAGTAAGTATCTAGCCTAACCCCGGAGAAGTAGTGATGAGGGGTCGACATCGATACTTACTAGAGGTCGAATAAAGCAATATGATAAATCATAAGAATATACGAAGAACAATAGTAATAATGGGGTAAAACTATAAGTTACATAATCTTCAAAAAATCTCTTTTAAGGATTTAATTTCTCAGTCTCGTATTTCATCTCAACAACTCATATATATAAAGTGTCAGTGTCAAACGAATAAGGAATAACATATAAAATGCTAGGCTAAGGATAATCTCATGAATATTCGGACTGCTAGCGATATAACGCACGATTATGCCGAGGTCGTATGGCTCAATGTATAATAATGTGTACACTATCGAGGTTAGACCGACACGAACCATATATGCATCTATTATACTTGCTAGGCATTTTGGCCCGTTCCACAATAAAGGAAGGAACTTATCAAATTACGATATACGTGCTTACAAATACAGTACCTGAGCATAAAGTGAACATAACCTTTATTGTTTCAATTATAAATTTAATAAATTAATCCAGTAGAACGAGTTCAAATAATTCAAATATTACATGATAAAGTCCTAAGTATACCCGGACATAAATGTGCTTTAGCTATGTATGAACTCTCATCACCTCATTCATACATAGCGCCCACAATTAGTAGCACGTAACAATTGCATCACCTAAAGGATAGTTTCCCCCTCACAAGGTTAGAAAGGAGACTTACCTCACTCAGAAATCCGATAACTGGCTTCAATGATTTTCTAACACCTCAAACTGATACCAAAGATCTTAAACTAATCAAACTACGTGCAAACCAATCACAACATACTCCAATACTCACAATTTAACAATTAGGAAAAAATTCCCAAGTCCTCAAGAAAAGTCAAACCCCGGGCTCACGTGTTTAGATTTTTAAAATTATCGAAAATAATTATTACACATATCATATATAGTTTATATTCCAAAAATCATTCAATTTTATCCATGAATTGACCCTGAAGTCAAGGATTTACCATCTCATAACTTTGGGGCTCAAACCCCAAATTTCTACAATCCATATACTGATGAAAATGATAACCAATGAAAATAATTATGGAAAAACATCAAACTAAAGGTCAGATATTTACTCCATTGTTGAGACAAGAACAACGCCATGAATATCATCTCAAGCAAAGGTCTAGAACGCAAGAGATGCTCAAAATACTAAAATGCTTGGTCTGTCCATTTAGAATACTATCCAAGCGATATTTGTTCTTTGCCTTTGTGGGAAAACTTCGCGTTCGTGGAGAGAAATTTTCTTGTTCACCGGATAAATCAAATTTCCTTCTTCGCATTCGTGGGACCTCCCTCGCATTCGCGAAGAACAAAGTCCGCACCAGAAATCATCAATCTTTCCCGACATGAAAATGGGCATAACTCTTTCATACGACCTCAGAATTCGACGATTCTTGTTGATAATGGATCGATCCAATCACAAATAAAAGGTCATTTGTTTAATGTGTTACCCTTTATCTCCAAAGAAACGATATTGAAATATCAAATAAGAGCATGATACAAACCAAACACATCTGAAACACACGTGAGGCTGGGACCCCGCCAAATTACACAAACCAGTCCCAAAACATAACACGAGCATACTCGAGGCCTCAAATCACACAAAACAACAACAAAACCATGAAAGGACGATTGAATCCTTCTTTTAACTTTCAAACACTGAAACTTCAACGAATGCGTCAGAATTACACTTAAACATTCCGGAATGACGCCAAACTTTAAGTACAAGTCATAAATCATCATACAAACCTACTCCAAGATTCAAAACCCCAAACAGACATCGATAACACCAAAGTCCACTTCAAACTAAACTTAGGAAATTCTAAAACCTTCGAATTGGTAACTTTCCACAATAAGTGCTGAAATGCTCCAAGACAATCCAATACTCAACTCAAACATATGCCCAAGTCCGAAATTATCATACGAACCTATTGAAACCTTTAAATTCCAATTTCGTGGTTGTTTACTCAAAATTCATAAAATTCCAAGTCTGAGTTGTTTACTCAAACTCCAATTCTAAATTGAGAATTTTCTATCCGAATCAACTCTAAACTTCCCGAAATTTGATTCTGACTACACGTACAAGCCATAATACATGAAATGAAACTACTAAAGGCCTCAAACTTTCGAACGACGTGCTAGAGCTCAAAACGACTAGTCGAGTCGTCACACCGATTCGTAGTTCTGGAAGATATTTTGGTGTTTTGATCACGCGAGCAAGCTCATATGATGTTTTTGGACTTGTGTGCATATTTGGTTGGGATCCCTGAGTGATTGGGTGAGTTTAATATAGGCTTTAGAGTGGTTTTGGACTTAGGAAAATAGCTGGTGAAACCTATTTCTGGTGCAAAACTCAAACCTCGCAATTGCAAGGTCTTGTTTCGTATTGCGATGTTACAGCGCCTCTTTCAGATTCACATTTGCGAACAATTACTTTGTAAATTCGAAGTGGGGATAGGTCAAAAGAGTTCTCATTTGCGAGAAGTCCAAGTTCACAATTAAGAACAAACCATCACAATTGCGATGGCAACAGAAGTGTGAAATCTTCTCGTTGCTCGCAGTTGCGAACCCCAGGTTGCAATTGCAACATCTGCATGTGGACATAAGAAGGGAAAAACGTTCCTTTAGCTCATTATTTCAAATTCTCAACCCTAAATACCCGAAAGGCGATTGTTCCAAGAGATTTTCTTTCTTAATTAATGGGTAAGTGACTCTAACCTACTTTCTTTAAGTTACCCATTATATTTCATAAGATTTCAACTTAAATTATGAGATTTCCATGGTAGAAATTAGGGATTTGGGTAGAATTAAAGATTTTTGTAAAATTAGAATTTATACATCTAGTTGAGGTCGGATTTTGAAATGAATTACATAACCGGGCTCGGGGGTGAATGGGTGATCAGGTGTGGGTTTGAACCTCCGGTTTTTGCCAAGCAAGCCTGGAGGTTCACTTTTTCAATAATGATCTAAATCAAACCTCTTCCATTCATGAGTAGTTTCTAAGGCTTATTTTGAATTGTTTGGTTGATAATTTGCTAGATTTTGTTGGTTCGGAGCCTTGTTCGAAAGGCAAGGCCGTAGTTGAACTTTGAATTGGTAGCAGAGCGAGGTAAGTGTTTTGGTTAACCTTGACTTGAGGGATTAGGAATTTTTTACTATTTTCTATGTATTTAATGTGTGGATACAACGTATATGTGAGGTGACGGGTACTTATGCATTGTGGTTAGATTAAAGCATGTGGTAGAAATTGTTTCTTTTTGATTTATTACCTATTAAGTTATGACATCCATGATTAGATTAGATTATTATTTATTTGATCGTTCCTTCTATATTTATGGATTAATTTTGATGGTTGATTATTTTGGAAGTTGAGGTTTGGTACCTTGGAATCGTTATAGACGTAGAGTACATCCTTTGCATTATTTATCTCCCGAATTTTTACCTTCATTACTACATGGTAAGGGAGAGGGCTAAAGTACGAAAGGTGATGTCATGCCATTTTATTACATAATTTATTGACTAACACATAGTGAGGAATAGAGATAAAGTATAAAGGATGATGTCGTGCTATCTATATCAATTATTCATTGTTACATGGGCAAATTGACTTTAAAGCATGAAGGGTGATGCAGTGCCATCTTTATTCCGTTTATTTATATGTCTTTATTGGTTGATGATTTATCTGGCTACTTGGTGTTGTCATTCCTGTTGTAGTTACCGTATCTTGTCCCCCTTTTGCATGTCCCCTACCAAATGTACATACTAAATTGCTATTTGTTGCCATTTGGTACACATATCTACGTTTGTACGAGTTTAATTACGTGAGTGTCATATCATAGCCTCATTACTACTCGTCAAGGTTATTCTTGACATTTATGGAGTATTTGGGTTGGTTGTACTCATACTACACTCTACACTTATTGTGCAGATTTTGGTACAATCCCAGTTGTACGTGAGGCGCACTAGCTCGGATTATCACATTCGGAGACTTGAGGTAGATATGTTGAGGTTCGCAAACCTTGAAGTTCCCATCAACTTTCCTCTTTTACTGCTCATTTCATTTCATTCAAAATAGTTTTATTTATTTCAGACTCTATTTGTAGTATTCTAGTAGCTCTTGCACTTGTGACAAAAGATTCGGGTTGTATTAAAGATTTTAGTTGTTATGTTTTCCACACTTTACTTCAGAATTTATTTTAGCTATTTTAGTTTCTTCATTATTATTTAATTTGAACTATTAAAATTGGATAAACTGTTATAACATTGGCTTGCCTAGCAAGTGAAAATTTAGGCACCATCACGACCCGAATGGTGGGATTTTCGGGTCGTGACAAGTTGGTATCAGAGCACTAGGTTGCCTAGGTCTCACAAGTCACAAGCAGGCTTAGTAGTGTTTGGAGGGTCGGTACGGGGACGTCTGTACTTATATTCCAAACGCTATGTAGTTTAGGAAAAAGTGTCACTTCTTCTTACTCTATCGTGCGATTTTATTATATCATTGATGATTGAAGCCTTATATTCTTGTTCTGTGACAAATGGCGAG
Organism: Nicotiana glauca; assembly: GCA_026770625.1. Classification (NCBI taxonomy): domain Eukaryota; kingdom Viridiplantae; phylum Streptophyta; class Magnoliopsida; order Solanales; family Solanaceae; genus Nicotiana; species Nicotiana glauca. The sequence goes on from MU722127.1 coordinate 71,514, forward strand.
AACACACACTACATCTACCGTTGAACAGCAACAGGAGCCCCAGCAGAAGCTCCTACTCGGGGTAAAGGTCGAGACCTAGGTAGAGGCACAGCTCAGCCTAGAGCTCGAGCAGAAGCACCCGCAATGGAGCCTCGGGTGGAATTCTAGGACGAGGTTCCAGCTCAGACTTTACCTTTCGGACCAGCTCAAGACCCGAATGGGTTCATAGCCACTCTAGTGCTTCAGGACACTCTAGTTCTTCTGGTGGGCCTTATGGAGAGTGTGACCCGAACCGTCCCAATCCCGGTAGCACCAGCCATATCTCAGGCTGGAAGAGGAGCACAGACTCCCGATACTCATACCCCAGAGATGGTGGCTCCCCAATTTTAGACTCTCGCAGCCCCTTCAGTTGGGGTAGTTTAGCTGGTTGTTGTAGGATGACGATAGGCCCATTTTGTATTCTAAGTCTATGTTGAGATTAGATAAGCTGACCAAGAACTTTCTTATTCATGTTAGTGGTGCATCTTCTAAGGACCCACATGATTTTCATGACCGTTTCCACGAGGTGTTGTGCAACATGGGTATAGTTGAGAGTAATAGGGTCAATTTTGCAGCATTTTAGATGACTGGCTCCCCCCAGAGATAGTGGAGAGATTATATGTTGACAAGACCAGCATGTCGCCTGCACTTATGTGAGATCACATCACACAGCTATTCCTAGAGAAGTTTATCCTTGTCACCCTGACAGAGGAGTATCGTAGGCAGTTTGAGTGATTTCAGTAGGGTGGTAAGAATGTCACCCAGTACGAGACTCGATTTATAGGCTTAGTTTGCCATGCCACTATCTTGCTTCTCACGAGAAAGAGCGAGTGAGGAGATTAATTGATAGGCTCATTTACACTCTTAGGCTTTAGATGGAAAAGGAGACAGGGAGTGATATTTCCTTCTAGACGGCCATTGATATTCCTAGATATATTGAGTTGGTTCGTGTTTAGGAGAAGGGGCCGGTGTCAGATAAGAGGCCCCGTCATTTTGATAGTTTCGGCGGTTCCTCATATGGAGGCAAGGCTGATTTTTGTAGAGGCCATCCTCCCAGGCCATTTCATTCAGCACTTCAGGGATCTCACAGTGCTTCAGAGAGTCGTGGTCCTTATATGCCTCATTCTAGACCTCCAACCTACAGTGCACCACCAGCTTCTATTAACACACCTCCGATCCAGATCTATCAGAGTGGTTATCCATGTCCTCAGGGCCAGTTCCAGGGTCAGCAGTCACAAGAGCCCATGTCTTGTTATACTTGTGGTGCTCCAGGGCACATTGCTAGATTTTTTCCCAAATCACAAGGCAGCATGAAGCAATAGGGTTCTCGTGCCATGATTCCAACACCGGTTGCTCCATCGCCCGCTCAGCCAGCTAGAAGCAAGAGTAAGGCATCTAGAGGTGGAGGTCAGGCCATTAGAAGTGGAGGCCATCCAGCAAGAGGTCATCCCCGAGATGTAGTTCAGAGTGGTGGGGCCTAGACCTGATGCTATGCATCTCCCTAGGCCTGAGACAGAGTCATCTGACATCGTTATTATAGGTATTATTCTCGTTTGACATAGAGATGCCTTAATTTTTTTATATCCGAGATCAACTCATTCTTATGTGTCATCCTATTTTGCTTCATATCTGGTTGTTTCTCATGAGTCTTTGAGTGCTCATGTGTATCTGTACACCATATGTGAGATTTTATTATTATATATAGCGTCTATCGCTAATGTGTTGTCACTATTAGGAGTCTTGAGACGAGGTGTGGATCTTTTACTTCTTGATATGGTAGACTTTGATGTTATCTAAGGTATGGATTGGTTGTCACCCTGCCATGCTATATTAGATTTTCATGCCAAGATGGTAATCTAAGCCATCCGGGATTGCCTCGACTAGAGTGGAGAGGGATTCCAATTCACTATACCAGCAGAGTTATTTCATATATGAAGGATCGACATATGGTCGAGTAGGGGTGTTTAGCCTATTTGGCATATGTCCTCAATTCTAGTGCGGAGGTTCCATCCATGGATTTAGTACTAGTTGTTTGTGAGTTTCTAGAGGTGTTTTTTGCAGACCAACCAAGGATGCCACCCCATAGAGATATTGATTTCTGTATTGATTTGGTTTCGAGCACTCATCCTATTTCTATTCCACCATACTGTATGGCCCCACTCAATTTGAATAAGTTAAAGGAGAAGTTTCAAGATTTGCTTCATAAGGGCTTTACTAGACCTAGTGTCTTGCCCTAGGGTGCGCTCGTGTTGTTTGTGAAGAAGAAAGATGTGTCGATGAGGATGTGTATAGACTATCGGCAGTTGAACAAAGTCACTATCAGGAACAAGTATCTGTTGCCAGGGATTGATGGCTTATTTGATCAGCTCCTAGGTGACAAAGTGCTTTCAAAGATTGATTTAAGATCTGGATAGCATCAGTTGAAGATTAGGGCATCCGATATCCCTAAGACACCCTTTCGAACTCGGTATGTGCATTATGAGTTCCTAGTGATGTCATTTAGGTTGACAAATTCCTAGCCGCATTTATGGATTTGATGAAACAGGTGTTCAAGCCCTGTTTTAATTCCTTTGTGATCGTATTTATTGATTATATCTCGATATTCTCCCATAGTCAATAGGAGCATGAGCAGCATCTTCGGGTTATTCTTCAGACCTTGAGGGATAGCCTGTTATATGACAAGTTTTCAAAGTGTGAGTTTTGGTTAGACTCAGCCGCCTTTTTAGGAGATTTTGTATCGGCATAGGGCATGAGGGTGGATCCTAAGACGATTGAGGCAGTTCAGAACTATCCTAGACCTACTTCAACTATAGAGATCCAGAGCTTCCTGGGTTTGGCGGGTGATTATCACCGATTTGTGAAGAGTTTTCATCTGTAGCAGCTCCATTGACCAGATGGACCAAGAAGGGTGCCTCGTTCAGATGGTCAGACGAGTGTGATTTGAGCTTTATAAGATCAAGCCTGCTTTGACTACGACACCATTGTTGGTATTGCCCACTAGTTTAGGATCTTACACGGTGTTTTGTGATATATCTCATGTTGGGCTTATGTAATATTGATGCAGGATAGCAGGGTGATTGCATACAGATTGCGACAGTTGAAGATTCATGAGAAGAATTACCATGTTCATGACTTAGAGTTGGCAACCATTGTTCATGCGTTGAAGATTTGTAGGCACTACCTTTACGGCGTGTCGTGTGAGGTATTCACAGACCAATGTCACCATTTTATTGGAGCTGTCGAAAAACTATAATATCACCATTATTTATCATCTCGGGAAGGTCAATGTAGTGGCTGGTGCCTTGAGTATAAAGGCGGTGAGTATGGGCATCCTTGTATATATTCCAGTTGGTGAGAGGATTCTTGTTGCAGATGTTTAGGCTTTGACGAATCAGTTCATGAGGTTAGATGTTTCACAGCCTAGTCGTGTTCTATCTTGCACAATTGCATGATCTTTTTTATATGAGCACATCAGAGAGCGACAATATGAAGATCCTGATTTGCTTGTCCTTAATGGTATGGTGCGGCACAGTGCTGCCAATCATGTTACTATTGGAGATGATAGAGTTTTGAGGATGTAGGGTCGTATTTGTATGGCCAATATGGATGGGATTTGTGAGTTGACCCTTGAGGAGGCACATAGTTTCCAGTATTCTATTCATCCGGGTGCCACCAAGATGTATCAGGACATGCGGCAACATTGTTGGTGGAGGAGGATGAAGAAGGATATAGTTGCATATATAGCTCGATATCTAAATTATCAGCAGGTTAATTACGAGCATTAGAGATCTAGTGGTTTTCTTCAGAAGTTAGAGTTTCCGGAGTGGAAGTGGGGGAATATCACTATGGATTTAGTTGGACTCCCACGGACTCAGAGGAAGATCGATGCAGTTTGGGTCATTATGGACAGGTTGACCAAGTCAGGACATTTCATTCCAGTGGTAGTTAGCTATTCTTCAAAGAGGTTAGCTGAGATCTACATCTGAAAGATCATCTGTCTTCACGGTATGCAGGTGTCTTTCATTTTTGATCGAGGTACACAGTTCACCTTGCACTTTTGGAGGGACGTACATCATGAGTTGGGAACGCAGGTTGAGGTGTGCACAACATTTCAACCCCAGACGGACGAACAATCCAAGCGCACTATTCGAATATTGGAGGATATGCTTCGCGCTTGTGTTATGGATTTTGGGGGTTCTTTGGATCAGTTCTTGCCACTTGCAGAGTTTGCCTACAACAACAACTACCACTCGATCATTCAGATGGCTCCATTTAGCCTTCCACTATCTGTGCGCGCAGTCCGTATCTTTTTCCGAAAGGTTTTTATAATAATATTTGATAAAAATGTGAAATCATGCCTTAAAACTCATTTTGGTTGACTTCGGTCAATATTTTGAGAAAATAGAGTCGAATCAATATTTTAATGGTCCCACTAGGTTTGTATCGTGATTTCAAACTTGAGCATATGCTCAGAAACGAATTCGGAAGTCTTAGCTTGAATTATTGCAATTTATTGAAAACTAGAGGCTTAAAGATTTAAAGAATTGATAAGTTTGACCGAAGTTTGACTTTGTTTCTACCAGGTTTGGATTTTCGCTCCGGAACTTGGTATAAGTTCATTACTGTATTTTTGACTTGTCTGCAAAATTTGGTGCAAAATGGAGTTGATTTGACGTTATTCGGATGTCCGATTATTAAAATAAAAGTTCTTAAGCTTCTTTCAAAATTTCATTTGTTTTGGTGTCCGATTAGTAGTTCTAGGAGTTATTCTGGTGTTTTGATTGTGAGCGAGTGCGTATAATGTTTTTGGACTTGTGTGCATGTTTGGTTTGGAGCCTGGAGGGCTAGAGTGAATTCTGATAGGCTTTGGAGACGTTTTGAACTTAGGAAAATAGCTGGTGAAATCTATTTTTGGTGCAGGTCTTAGACCTCGTAGTCTGGTTTCACAATTGCGATGTTGTAGTGCCTCTGTCAGGTTCGCATTTTTGAAAAATTACTTCACAATTGCGAAGTGGGGTTGGGTCAACAGAGTAGCATTTGCGATGAAAAAAATCGCAATTACGAGTATTCCAAGTTCGCATTGGCGAACAAACCATCGCAATTGCGATGGAAGCAGAAGTGTGAAATCTTTGTATTTGCGAATGATTTTTCACATTTGTGGGGTTTTGTAAGTCGCAATAGCAAATCTACGCCTGGACATAAGAAGGGAAAACATTAGCTTATTGTTTCAAATTCTCAACCATAAACACCCTAGAGGCGATTTTTCAAGAGCTTTTCCTCCTCGTTGGTAAGTGATTCTAACCTACATTCTTTCAATTACCCATTATATTTTATAAGATTTCAACTTAAAATATAGGATTTTCATGGTAGAAAATAGGGATTTGTTAGAATTAGGGATTTTTTGTAAAATTGAAATTTTGACCCCGAATTCAAGTAGGATTTCGAATTGAATTACATAAGTGGGCTCAGGGTTAATGGGTGATCGGGTTTTGGTTCGAACATCATATTTTGACCTAGCGGACCCAGGACTTAACTTTTGTTGACTTTTTCAACAATGATCTAAATTGAACCTCTTTCATTTGTGGGTAGTTTCTAAGGCTTATTTTGAATCGTTTGGTTGATAATTTAGTAGATTTGGTTGGTTTAGAGGCTTGTTCGAAAGGCAAGGCCGTAGTTGAACTTTGAATTGGTTGCGGAGCGAGGTAAGTATTGTAGTTAACCTTGACTTGAGGGATTAGAAATATTTTGCCTATTTGCTATGTGTTTAATGTGTATGTACAACCTATATGTGAGGTGACGAGTACTTATGCATTGTTGTTGGATTAAAGCATGTGGTAGAATTTGTTTCTTTGTGATTTATTGCCTCTTAAGTTATGACATCCACGCTTAGATTAAATTATTATTTATTTGATCGTTCCTTCCATATTTATGGATTAATTGTGATGGTTGAGTATTTTGGAAGTTGAGGGTTGGTATCTTTGAATCATTAAGGACGTAGAGTACATCCTTTGCATTATTTATATATCTCCCAAATGTTTACCTCCATTACAACATAGTAAGGGAGAGTGTTAAAGCACGAAGGATGATGTCGTGCCATTTGATTATATCATTTATTGACTAATACATAGTGAGGAAGACTAATAAAGCACGAATGGTGATGCCGTGCCATCTATATCAATTATTCATTGTTACAAGGGCAAATTGAGAGTTAAAGCACGAAGGGTGATGTCGTGCCATCTTTATTCCGTATGTTTATTTGTCTTTATTAGTTGATGATTTATTTGACTGCCTAGTGTTTTCATTCTTGTTGTAGTTATCGTATCTTGTCCCCTTTTGCATGTCCCTCCCAATTGTTCATACTAAATCTCTATTTGTTTCCGTTTGGTACATATATCTATGTTTGCACAAGTTTAATTGCGTGAGTATCCTATCATATCCTCGTCACTACCTCGTCGAGGTTAGGCTCGACACTTACGGCGTATAGTGGGTCGGTTGTACTCATACTGTACTCTGCACTTTTTATGCAGATTTTGGTACCAATTCTAGTTGTACATGAGGCGCACTGCTCAAATTATCACATTTGTTGTCTTGAGGTAGATCTGCTGATTTTCGCAAACCTTGAAGTCCCCGTCTTCTTTCCTCTTTTACTGTTTATTTCATTCGAAACAATTGTATTTATTTAAGACTCTATTTGTATTATTATAGTAGCTCGTGCTCTTGTGACACCAGATTCAGGTTGTATTAGAGATTTCAATTGTTATGTTTTCCGCACTTTACTTCAGAATTTATTTCAGCTAATTCGGTTTCTTCATTATTATTTAATTTGAACTTTTAGAAATGGATAAACTATTCTAACGTTGACTTGCCTAGTAAGTGAAATGTTAGGCGTCATCATGGTCCCGAGGGTGAGATATTCGGGTCGTGACAAAAGTTATTTGTTTCCTAAGTAATTAAAGTTTTACATGTAATAAAATTACATCCCTCTACTTTCAAAAAAAAAGTATTAACTGTATAATATAGAACTACGTAAGAAATAAAATTTTCCGTAAGAAATTGTTACAAAGTTTAATAAAAAATCCAAAGTAAACGTATTATAGTTCTTTGTACATTCCCGTAATACACATATTATTTAGACATCACTTTTTTATAGAATAAAAGGCTCACAAATTTAAAGTTCAGTTTACGTACTGAGTACTGAATCCTCGGCCACTCTATACAAAATAAGATGCACTTGACCAATGAATCAAATGGCTTCTGTTGTTGAGAAGTGATATACTATCGCTATGACTAGTAAAACTAAAAGAAAATGATAGAGAAATTAGGATAACAGTAAAAAAATTCCTTTCTTTCTCAGAATTCCTGAAAGAGAAAAGATAGCTCTTTTGATCCCTTAATTATTTCGTGTTGGTTTCTTTTCTTCTTATTCTTACTTTAAGTCAATTTTAATAAGCATGACATGAAAATTTACGTAACTACAAATTAATTAGCAGATATCATTAAAAGGTTATCCCCAGCTTTTTCCTTACCATTATTAATAAAAGGTGTATATAGTTAACAAGTTTATATTAAACTTTCTAATGTATGGAACATTCTGCTTATCAATATAGGCCTCGCTTTCTTTCTGTCAAACACAATTAAACACCAGCTTTCTAGTGTATGGACCTCAATATTTCTCCCAATTCTTCTCTTCCACCCTCCTAATTATTGCTTTTTCCTTAGTAATCTCACTGACCACTAATCTCTTCTACTCTTCACTACTTGTGTCTAGAGCCAAAACAACTAGTACGATTGGTCGTGGATTTCGCATCGACCTAATCCACCCTTATTCAACCACTTAGTCTCAACGTACTTGATACCTAATGCTTTTGCTGGTTGTTACCTTCTGAATTTTTCGATGGGAACACCTCCATAATTTCAGCTATATATATATATATATATATATATATATATATATATATATATCCTTAAAATAAGGCGCTATATACCCACCAATAATTCTTCTGGTGGTAAAGACTTAGATGTCAAAATGACAGTCTTAAGATTTTCTCAACCGTGTAAACCTAGGGAAGACTTGATAAGTTTGATTGAAGTTTGACTTTGTTGTTACCAGGTCTAGATTTTGGTTCTCAAACATGGTATAAGTTCATTAATGTATTTATGACTTGTCTGCAAAATTTGGTACAAAATAGAGTTGATTTGACGTGATTCGGATGTCCGGTTATTAAAATAAAAGTTCTTAAGCTTCTTTAAAAATTTCATTTGTTTTGGTACCCAATTAGTAGTTCTAGGAGTTATTTTGGTGTTTCGATCGTGAGCGAGTTCGTATGATATTTTTGGACTTGTGTACATGTTTGGTTTGGAGCGCGCAGTATGGTTTCACATTTGCGATGTTGCAGTGCCTCTTTCTGGTTTGCATTTGCGAATAATTACTTCACAATTGCGAAGTGTGGCTGGGTCAACAGAGTTCGCATTTGCGATCAAAATAGTCGCAATTACGAGAAGTCCCAGTTCGCATTTGCGAACAAACCATCGCAATTGCGATGGCAACAGAAATGTGAAATCTTTGTATTTGTGAAGGATTTTTCACATTTGCGGGGTTTCGTAGGTCGCAATAGCAACATCTGTGCCTCGACATAAGAAGGGAAAACGGAATATTAGCTCATCCTCTCAAATTCTCAACCCTAAACACCCTAGAGGCAATTTTTTCAACAACTTTACCTCCTCAATTCATTGGTAAGAGATTTGAATTTTATATATAGTAGATTCTACCACTATAAAATTACTAGATTTATTTTCAAGACAAATGTAGAGTTTAGGCAAAAGATATTGGGTGCGCTCTACTGAACCTGTACGATTAAGCTATATCTATCCCTGAGCAAGACTATGGACATCTGAGGCCTAACCTGTTTAACCAAAAAACAAAATTTTAGCTAAAGCTAGAATTTAGAAGAACTCGGGTTATTGATAATCAAGAAAATAAATAAAAGAAAATAGTTCTGAGTAGTAAGATGATAATCAAGAAAAACAAATAATACAAATGGATATTTCAATAGTGTTGCCTGTCCCTACAACTGGCCATGTATCTTCCTTTTATAAGTACCTTTGAGAATATACGTTTTGCCTGAATCATAATGAGGCTATTATGAGTAATTAAAGACATTGAATGTTACGTTACACAACCATTACATTCCAAATATATTCTCTAGCGTATTCATCATTTAATGCCCATTAAATGCCGTATGTGTACTCTTTTCTATAGTCAGATTCATTCCTTCTAATTCCCGGATATAAATGGATTAAATAGGTACGGGCTCCATGTTACTTATCTGATGTCCCGTGCCTCTTTATTCTTCTTCGCTCGTATCTATTGTAACTCGTGACTCGTGACTAATTGTAATTCATTGACCATTTGACCGATCCACGTGTCTTGACACATCACCTTTATAATCTCCCCAATACAGATAGTCCGCCCACTTTTCATTTATTCATCAATTTGAATATTTGGGAAGTGGATTTCATTAAAAGAGAATTTTTATCACCATTAACGCTCTGACAGAATTGACGTTTCAATTATCACTTCCATTTAATGCGTAACATCTTCTTATTGGACCATATAAAGCGTATTGAACACTTTAATTCTTCAAATCCCTTATTCACTTCTCCTTCACTTCAATCTTCTTTGTCATGACTTCTTCAAACCCTAACCTTAGGAGAACCCCCATTTTAGATAACTTCCCCAGTGCCCCATTAGTCATAGAAGAGGTGGTAAGCTTCGTAGCTTGGGGTCTGCTCGCGGTGGTAGCACATCAACTCCTTCTCCTAGTTCTGGTCCCTCTTCTAGGCCTAGAGATAAAGAACCCTCTGAGCCCCTACGTGAGCCTCTAGTTAAAGAAATAGTCCCAACAGAAATTTCTTTTTACCATGATAGAGAATCTCTCAGGACCCAAGTTGTCACTTCAGATCGTGCTGATGCTTTCCCCACTCAAATCATAGAAATTCTAACTCCTACAGTTCGTAAAGATTGTCACTGGAGTGATGATTTTTCAATTATCATTCCTAACCCAAATCAAAGGATCATATCCTACATGATTGGATTCTCCTTTGTTTATACATACCCTTTCGCTCTAGGGTTCAAACCAGCCAGTGACCCGGTCATTCTAGACTTTTGCCATTTTTCAACGTTTGTTTGGGTCAAATTGGTCCAATTTTTTGGAGGGTTGTCGCCTGCTTGAGACACCTTGCTAACATGGCAGATGTTGTCTTTACTTTCCCCCACCTAATTCACCTCTATTCCCCTAGGCTTTTCTGCAATGGTATTTTTACCCTAGCAGCAAGTAGCAAGAGGGTTTTAGTGAGCCCCGAGGATGACAAAGACAGTGGCTGGTATGCTCGGTTTGTTGCTGCCCCCACTGCTAGTTTAGTGGGTGAAGAGAACGTTCCCTTCCCCGAGAAGTGGAACTTTGCACGTAAGTGTTATATCTTTCTGGTGCCTTTTCCTTTCAAGCTTATTAACTTTTCTAATGTCTCTTCTTTTCTTTTCTTAGCAACCATGGGTGTTGTGGAGACTATGCCCAACTTCCTTAGTTGTGTAGAAAGATTGTCGAAGACCGCTCCAATGGAGGGTAGGTCATGGAAAAACCTTTCCAGCAGTTACGGTTGGAAAGTAAAGATTCATCGTAAGAGTTTCTATTTTATCTCGTATGTAAAAATTTTCTTTTATTGTTCTACTTTTTATCCTTCTTTTTATCAGGATTTGCTATGTGAGGAGTCACTACTAAGGCAATCATGGCTTCCCGCGAGTCTTTGGGTACTCGTACCTCTTTAGCTCAAGAAATAGTCTTGGGTTCTTCTTCAAAGAGAAAAGCTACTGAAGAAGAAGACTCAGAGGAAGAAGATGAAGGCTCCCTAGTGATGAGACCACGAGCTAGAAGACGTATCGTCTCTGATGACGAGGCTGGAGTTTCCCCTCGTCTACCTCTTACCGAGTCTGTTGTTGCTCCAGTTATCATTCCTGATGATAACTCCTCTCCTCACGACACTCGTGAGTCTATTGATCAACTCTTTGATAGTGGTTTTAGTAGTGGAAATTTAGGACCTGTTCTAGATGAACTTCCCTTATCTACTTTTTCATCTCCCGTTCCTACAATTTCTTCCTTACCTGTACCAACCGGTTCTCTTCCTTCCTCCACTATTTTTACTCCTTTCACCGCTCCTCCTTTGACGATTCCCCCACCTGTCGTTCAGCATATGAATGTGGGTTCTTCAAGTTGAAGTACTTCTATGAGGAGTGTTACCATTGAAGTTCCTGCTAACAACATCCTTTTGAGAAAGTCCGGTCAAGTTGATATTTGACTCGAGCCTTTAATTGGCCTAATCGTGAAAGCAATACTTGAAAGCCATAGCAACCTGACTCTTATGAATGACATCGTGCGTGCCACTTTGAAGTTATTTTCTTTCCTTCTCTTCTCTACTTTGTAAAAATTTCTGACTCTGTGATTCTTACTTCCCCATTTTTTAGGCCAATCTCATTAGCACTGAGCTGATGAACTGAATCTCTCTCTTGGAGAAGGTAGCACGTGATTTGGAGAAGGTTGCTCATGATGCGGGGAAGGCTGCTCATGATTCTCAGTTGGAAGCAAACAATTGGAAGGAACAATTTGACAGTGCTCAAATTGACATGGAGGATTTACAATAGAGCAGAAGTACCTTAGAGCAGCAAGTGCGAGCGTTAACTTCGGAGCTAGCGGTTGTCAAGGCTTCCTCGAGCCAAGCTGAGAAGGAAAAAGAACGCGTTGAATCCTTCTTTTCATAACAGCTATCCAAAGCTAGCAAGGAGTATATGGCATTGAAGGCTCTGTTGGATCACAAAGAAGTTTACGCTGGAGAACTCGTGCAAAACTTAACTCAAGCTGAAGAAGACCTACGAGTCTCTATTGATAAGGTACGTGCTTTAGAGAGTTCTCATGCTTCCCTTCAGGCTTCTTGTAATTCTTCCTTGGTCGAGAATGAAGAGCTTAAAGTGAGGTTGCTGCTTGGGAAAAGGATTACGAGATACTTGAAGAAAAATTTGATGTTGAGGTAAGTTGGGCTTTTTTGAATTCCCATCGTGATACCCTACTTGAAGTTGGGCAAGAAAACTTCAACCTAGAGGCTGAATTAGCTAAGGTCAATGAAACCATAGAACGAGCTCAGCAACCGCAGGATTTCCCTTCTCCCGTGATTGAAGCTCCCGTGGTTGAAGCTCATACGGGTATCGCATCTTGTTCGAGCCCAATCGAGCCTATTGTTGCAAGCCAAATGGAAGCATTATTTATTGATGCTCATGTTGTTGTGAATCAAGATCAACCCGCAACCGTTGATGATCCTGTCCAAGTTGAGCCCGTGTCCGTTGATGATCCTTCTTTAGTTCCCTCTTCTTAGTGAAAAGTTTAGACTATCTTGAATTCCTTTTTGCATGTACCTCTCTGGAAAGTTATGTTTAAAGATTTAGCCTTCTTTGGAAGGTTTTCTTTAGAAAGTTGTAATCGAACCCTTAGTTATCATTCGAGGGTTGATTTTGGAATATAAGTCCCCAAGTCTTTTATGGGACAATTTGTATAAACAATTTCATAATTTTGTGACTAAGTTCGTACTTAGTATTCAAGAAGATTTTTTTACGTTATTATCTTAAACTTCTGTTTGTTTTATTCTTGACTTTACTCTTAAGGAATTATAGAATAACTTTACATTTTTGTTCTTTGAAAAATGCTTCTGTTAATCCCATGACTAAAGCATGAGTTTTTTTAAAATAGGGCCCTTTTATATTTCGACACTTAATGAAGAAGACGTCTCAACTTCATAATGGTGTTAACATACGATAAAAGAAATAGGAACACACATTTTTCTTTGAAATGAAATTGACAAGTTTTTATTTTAAACCTTGGCAAATTTTGAATAACATTTTACATGTATTTGAATTACATCTATAACTTTCTCGTAACTATTTTTCTTTGTAACAAATTTTTAAGAAAAAATAATAAACATGAGGTTTTTCTTTATAACCTGTTTTAGAACAATAAATGCAAGGTTTTTATATATAACTTGCTTTAGTGCATAGCTTTTACCCTAACTACAGTAAGGTTTTCTTTAGCCTTGGCTCGTGACTTCGTGTGACTTTTATTACTCTACACTCGACTTTTTCGGGCTTGATTTTTCTTCAATCTTCTCTGCCTTCATTATATATACTTGTGCATATTATGTAGTCTCCCAAGTATTTGAGTGTTGAAGTATAAAGCTTCCAGCACTTGATAGGTTCTCTCATTTGGTCCTTTTCCTGAAAAGGAAACGCATACGGGACTTGGAGGTACGATAATAGATGAAGACTTCTTAACCCGTTTAAATTTCTATCAGAATAATTGTAATCCTAGGCTAGGAATTTTAGGTTATTCTGTGTGCCTTGCAGGTCGTGAATCATCATTTAGTACGGGCTAGCTTTTTGCCTATCATCTAAAATCGTTAGTAAATTTTTAACAATTCAAAGAATTAAACGCAAAATGGTGATACCTGACCATGGATATTGCTTAGAAGTAATATCTCTTCAAATGAACAGCATTCCAATGTGAAGGTAGTACTTTGCCATCCATTGTCTCCAATTCATATGCTCCCTTTCCTGCTATATCATGAACTCTATAGGGTCCTTCCTAAGTTGGACTCAATTTACCCGTGTTGGCTGCCTTCGTAGATTGAAAAACCTTTTTATGCACAAAGTCCTCAATTTTGAAGAATCTGAGGCGTGGTTTCCTGTTGTAATATCGTTCTATCACTTGTTTTTGTGTCGGCATTCTTATTAATGCAGCTTCTCTCCTACCTTCCAGTAGATCTAAAATTGAAACGCATCTCCTCATCATTAGATTCTTGTGTCGCTTGCGTGAATCGTGCGCTTGGTTCTCCTATCTCAATTGGAATCAAATCCTCAACTCCGTAAACCAATGAAAAGGTTGTTACTCCTATGCTCATTTTTGCAGTTGTGCGATATGCCCATAAAACTCCGGGTAACACTTCAGGCCAGTTACCCTTTGACTCCTCTAATCGCTTCTTTGAATTATTGATAATAATCTTGTTTGTTGATTCTGCTTGCCCATTACCCACCAGATGATAAGGTGTAGATGTAATCCTTTTAATTTTCCAACTCTCAAAAACCTCTGTGATTTGAGCTCCGATAAATTGAGGGCAATTGTCACATACGATTTCCTTTGGTATACCAAATCGGCATATGATATTCCTCCCAACAAAATCTTTGACTTCCTTTTCTCGCACATGTTTAAATGCTCATGCTTCCATTTATTTAGTGAAATAATTAGTAAGTATGAGCAGAAACTTTACCTGTCCTTTCGCTTGAGGTAATGGTCCTACTATATCCACTTCCCATTTCATAAATGGTCATGGTGCAATAACTGGATGTAATAATTCTGCACGTCGATGCATATTTTTACCATAATTCTGGCGTTTATCATATTTAGCCACGAAATGGTATGCTTCTTCTTCCATTTTAGGCCAATAGTATCCTGCTCTAATCAAGGTTCTTACTAGTGACCTCCTCCTGCGTGATTCCCACAGTGCCCCTCATGCATTTCTCTTATTACATACTCCGTTTGCGAAGGTCCGAGGCATTTTGCTAAGGGACCACCAAACATTTTTCGATAAAAATTACCTTGGTTTAAACAGTACAGAGCAGCCTTTTTCCTTGTCATCAGGGATGGTACCATACTGTAAAAAAAAAAACAACAATCTCGTTCCTCCAATTCCAGGTTAAATTATTAAAGTTTGCCTCATTATTATCAGGATCGAGAACTGAGTGAAGTAAATGTATACCTGAGGCATTTGTATCACTTGCCACATCAGCTGCAGATGCAAGATTAGCTAGAGCATCTGCTTCAACATTTTCATCCCTTGGTACTTGTATGACTTTCCAAGTTTGAAATTGCTTTATCAGCTCATTTACCTTTTCTAAGTACTGTTGCATCCTTGCTTCCCTAGCTGTATAAGTCCCCAATATTTGATTGACCACGAGTTGTGAATCGCTCTTGATTATAATTTGATTTATACCAAGTTCTCGTGCCAATTCTGGACCTGCGATCAAAGCTTCATACTCCGCTTCATTGTTAGTTATAGAATGGCATTTAATATCTTGTCTAATAGTTTCACCCATAGGTGGTACCAAGACAACCCCTAAACATGCACCTTTTACGTTAGATAAGCCATCAGTGAATAAAGTCCAAGTTCCTGGGTTAGCACCATTTAAAACTTGCAGTTCTTTTTCTGCTTCTAATTGCATCCCCTGGCTAAAATCAGCCACGAAATCGGCTAATACTTGTGATTTTATTATTATTCTAGGTTGGTACGTGATTTCATATTTACTTAACTCTATCTCCCATTTGGCCAACCTCCCCGATAATTCATGCTTATGCAATATATTATGCAAAGGATATGTAGTCATTACAACAATAGGATGACATTGAAAGTAAGGTCTTAACTTCCTAGATGCCATGATGCAAATTTTTCTAACTCAGGATACCGTGTCTCTGCATCTAACAAATACTTACTAACATGATAGATAGAGTATTGTTTACCTTGTTATTCTCGAACCAAAACAGTGCTTACCGTAACTTCTGAAACAGCAAGGTAAATGAAAAGTCTCTCCCCAGTCTTTGGTTTGTCTAGCAAAGGTAGATTTGATAAGTATGTTTTCAAATACCTGAGTGCTTGTTGACACTCTTCATTCCATTCAAAATGGTCCTGCTTCGTAAGGGCTGAGAAGAATTTAAAACATTTCTCTGATGATTTAGAAATGAATCTTCCTAAGGCTGCAATTCTCCCTGTTAATCTTTGAACTTCTTTCTTGTTTGAAAGTATATCAGGGATTTTTTCAATGGTTCAATACCATGGTTGAAACAAGAAAACCTAAAAATTTACCTGATGCCACACCAAATGCACATTTTTCAGGATTTAACTTCATATTATACTTCCGCAAAATTTTAAACGCTTCAGACAGATGCGATATATGATCTCCTAAATGTTGAGTTTTAACGAGCATATTATCTATGTATATCTCCATAGTCTTACCTAAATGTTCTTGAAACATTTGGGTAACTAACCTCTGATACGTTGCACCTGCATTCTTTAGACCAAAGGGCGTTACTTTGTAACAATAAGTCCCCCTGTCTGTTATGAAGAAAGTTTTTTCTTCATCTCCTGGATCCATTTTAATCTGATTATACCCTGAATATGTATCTAAAAAACTTAAAAGTTCACTACAACAAATTTGATTATCAGTGATAAATTATTCTGTCACCTAAAATACATTTTACGTCACCAAAGAAGTTTTGTGACGAAATTTTTTTTGTCAAATTTTTGTCCCTAAAACACCGTCAATAATAGTATATAAAGACAACTTTTTGTTTCGTCGCTAAATAAAATTATATTAACTACAAAAAAAATTTCGTCCCTAAATATGTAGTATTTATGACAAACCTGTTTGTCGTAAAAAGTATTAAAAAGTCGTACATAATAATGTGATTTCGTCCCTAAAAGTGCATTAAAGCTGGCGAAATTACCTCGTCACTAACTATTTACTTTAATTAGTGACCACATCGGTCGTCTCTAAAATTATATGTATTTCGTAGTTGAACAAACAGAATTTTGCATACAAAA
The DNA here is from genome assembly GCA_026770625.1 of Nicotiana glauca. Taxonomy (NCBI): domain Eukaryota; kingdom Viridiplantae; phylum Streptophyta; class Magnoliopsida; order Solanales; family Solanaceae; genus Nicotiana; species Nicotiana glauca. The sequence continues at coordinate 88,221 of MU722127.1, forward strand.
AAGTATATTGTCCCTAAATATTACTAACAACTTTGCTTTTGTAAAAATGATTTACGATTTTGTAGTTGAAAACTATTATTTCATCACGAAAAATAATACTTTCATATGATTAGACAATTACAATTGTCATAAAACTAAGCAATTCGTAGTCGAATTATGATATAGTCGTTCCTAAAAAAAGGCTACTAAAGGTAAAAAAATTGATCACTAATTACAAACATTTTATTATGTTTCGATCCGTAATGGTACTATTTATAATTTGTATTTTATTTTATTTTTAATTCAAAAAATTATCATTGCATCAATTGAAATACTTACATAATAAAACATAAAAGGTAACAACAAAAATTTGCAGCCGTGATCATAAAATCAAGAAAAATATTAAAAGAATATCTCATTACAATTCCCTAAATTAAAACACAAAAATAAAACAAATAAAATTTGTCTAATCGAAATACATGAATATTGATTATTAGAAATAAAAGTAAGTTGTTTCCTCAAATACTAGTGCATGTCTAACAGCTTCACTCTTGAATAAACTTCAATCTTCATGTACCTGCAAAAAGGAAAAGAAGTTATAAATTTAATACATAATTTTTTATGACATGAAATAGAAAAAATACATTGTAAACGTATAATTACAAATTAAATATTAATTGAATTATAGAATGAGAAATAAGTATTTATAGAGACACTTCTCCAATTGTTCTTTAGCCATTACCACAAGATTTCAGACTGGGCGATAAACTTTTGAGCAGTTAATCTCTGAAAAATTAAACAAGAGTAGTCAAAATTTCGTCATATGCTTACAATTAATTAAAAAAAGTATGAACACCCTAATAAATACATACCTAATTTGTAATGCCATAAATATATATTGAAAGAAAGTAAAGTAGGTAATATACCTTGTCTTAAAACGCCCATAATCCCAAATTTGATCTTCAATGCTGTTAAATCAACAAATAGTTTTGGAAAAGAGACACGTGGGAGAGAGATGATAAATTGATGTTGAAATTGCAGATTTTACTAGGGAAGCGGTTTGATTTGGAGGATGAAGTGATACTTAACGTGATATGAGGAGGAAAAAAAGGAATATTACCTACTTTACTTTCTTTCNGCAATTTTTTTGTGAAACTGAAGTTGGGTGGGAAAGGAGGGAAAATTTCCGCTACTTGCTATTAAATATGCACAATTATTGGATAAGATTTAACTTAAATATGTTTAACTAAAAAAATTAATTCCTTAAAAGTTTTAAACTAGAAATATGAACTGAAAAATGAAGATGAGAAATCAAAAAAGTTTAAAACAATAACCCAATAGTTAAATAATATTAAATTATCTAACCCAATACCAATAATTCAATATCACGCTAAGTATTTTAGATGTGAATGAAATTTTTTTTTATCTTTTCTAGATGTGAATTTTAGTTGCAAAAATTTTAGATGTGAACGAAAAAAAAGGAACACATATTTTGCAAAAAGAGAAATTAAAACTTTTTCTCCTAAACATATACCTAAACACAAATAGAAAAGAAAATTATCTTTTCTTGAAGGAATAAAATTGTCTTTAAGATACAAATGCATTCATAATAATTCCTGACATATGTAAAGAAATAAATCGATATAATTACAACATTAAGAACATAAAATTTATCTATGAAATAGCAAAAAGTATATCAATATTTTTATTTTTTTATTATTTTTATAATAATATAGATATATTATTCAAACCACGATGAAATTAACAAGAAAATATACTACAGACTTTTTGAAATTATTGCTCTAAACGAATCTATAAAAATAATTACTGAATCAAATTTGCAATGAGTTGTTAGCTGTAGATCCTGAAAATTTTTAAAATGATATTGTGGCTAATATTACTAAATAAGTACCGATAATCCATCTTTTAGATGGAGAACCTTACTAGATAAAACTTTTGCTACGAAATATGTATTTCGTCACTAAAGTATGTGAACTTGTGCATTTAAGTATGATTGTAACTTTTGTCCTAAAAAGTCAATAATTAGATATGAACTTTCTATGGTACCTAATAATCTCATACGTGAAATAACGACGATACGATGATTGTCACTAATTGTTTATGCTATTAGGGACAAAAATTAAGGTCAAAAAAATTATAAAACTTTTAGTGACGAAAATAATTGGTAGCTAAATGATAACTAATTCTAAGACGAATAATTATTTGTCACCAATTGTCTATAATATTAGTGATAAAATTATTTTTTCACCAATAACATTAATTTTGTAGCTAATGCTACTCAATAATTGGCGCCAATTTATTTTTTTGTGGGAAATCTTAGTAGACAAAATTTTTGCTACCAAATTTATATTTTGTCACTAAAAGTATGTGCCTCATGCATTTAAGTACGAAATATAACTTTTGTCAGAAAAAATGGATAATTAGTGACGAATTTTTTGTTGTAGCTAATAATTTCGTAATTAAAAATTATATTTTTTGTAGTGCTCATGACCTACAGTTGCATCAATCAATTGATCTATGTGCAGTAGTAGAAAAGAATCTTTCGGGCAAGCTTTATTAAGATCTGTGTAATCTACGCAAATTTGCCACTTACCATTCTTCTTTGGAACTACAACAGTGTTAGCTAACTAGTTAGGATACTTTACCTTACGAATAGAACCAATTTTTAACAATTTTTGGACTTTTTCCTGAATCACCTGATTCTTGAAAGTTCCTTGCTTTCTTTTCTTTTGCTTGATTGGAGGATATGATGGATCTTCATTTAGTTTATGAGTCATCACCTCTAACGGTATCCCTATCATGCCAGAATGGGACCAAGCAAAACAATCTGCGTTATCTTTTAAGAATTCAATCAACTTACGCTTCACCTCCGGGCTAAGGTTGGCACCTATATACACTTTTCTCTCTGGCCAGTGTATAAATAAAACCACAGCCTCCAGCTCTTCTATCGTGGTTTTGATGTTTGCTTTTTCTTCTGGTTCTTGAATGGTATCAGGTCTTGAATCCACATCTGTTTGACCTTGTTTAGTTAAGGTTGACGCCATGTTATCCTCAACTGAATTTTGTAATTGCTATTTTTCTTCACTCTTAACACTTAAATCTGCCATGGAGTTGATGCTCCTAGATGTTTGTTGATCGTCCCTGATTTGACATATTCCCCATGGCGATGGAAATTTAATGGCTTGATGTAGGGTTGATGGAACAGCGTCCATGCCATAGATCCATGGCCTCCCAAGAATCATGTTGTAAGCCATTTTTATATCTACTACCTGAAATTTGGTATCTTTCACAACGCCTTCTGCGAATGTAGTAAGTATCACCTCCCCTTTCATTACAACACTAGAATTGTCAAATCCTGACAAAGTATGCGCTTTTGGAACCAATTTATCTTCTGCTTGCATCTCGCGTAATACTTGTATCAAAAAAATATTCACTGAACTACCTGGATCAATCAAAATACGTTTCACGTTAGTGTCATGTACAAGTAAAGATATTACCAGTGCGTCGTTATGTGGAGTTAATAGACCCTCGGCATCTGCATCATTGAATGTAATATTTTCTTACTCCAATACATGTCGCAGCCGCTTCCCATGAGTAATTGTTACTTTGGAAATTTTATTTGCTTCAGTATATGATACGCCATTGATATCTTCACCCCCACTTATAATATTGACAGTTCTTTTGGGTGAAGGTGGTTTTTGAGGCTCCTGCATGTTCTGCATGTATGCTTGTTTACCTTTCTCACTGAATAACTCTGTGAGATACCCCTGTTTTAGCAAATGATCAACTTCACCCTGCAAAAACCAGCAATCTGTTATTTTATGCCAATGATCGTTATGAAATTCGCACCAATGATCAGGGTTTCGTCTGTTTGGATTTATCGATCTCCCATGATTCTTAAAACAGCTACGAGTTCAGAAGTGCTCACGTTGAAATTGTAACCACCAAACCTTGCCTTCAGGCCCCTATCATCATCTCGTGACTCGCATATGTTTCGATCATTCTCAAATCTTGAAGACGAGCCTGACTCTTTATTCCTCGATCTGTGATCGTACCTCTGATTGTCTTGCTTTGATCGTGAGTCTCTCCCCGCAGGTCCCATGTATGGATCGTACCTGTTTTTATCAGAACTTTTTTCATTTTCTTCATGTCTTGAGCTTACTTTTTCTTCTTTTTATGTCGTAAAATAATATCTTCTTCAATCCTCATCTTTGTACTGTATCTGTTGTAGACGTCATTCCATGTTGTTGTTGGAAATTCTGGGAGACTTTCCTTGAGTCGCCTTGTAGCTTCTGAACTTTTCTCATTCCAGTTGCTTGTGAAGGCTATGGCTGTCCAATTGTCAGGTACACGCGGCAATGTCATTCTTTCTCGTTGGAATCTGTCCACGAATTCCCTAAGCAATTCTGATTCTCCTTGCTTGATCTTGAAGATATCTTCCATTCTTTTTTCAACTTTTTGAGCTCCCGAGTGTGCTTTGATAAAAGAATCTGCAAGCTCAGCAAAATAATTTATAAAATTTTTGGGTAAAAGAGAATACCATGTTAACGCTCCTTTGGTGAGTGTATCACCAAATTTTTTGACTAATACTGATTTAATCTCCTGCTTAGTCAAATCATTGCCTTTTACGCCCGTTGTGAATGCAGTCACATGGTCTCGTGGGTCTATTGTTGCGTCATATTTTGGAATATCAGGCATTTTGAACTTTTTTGGAATTGGAATTGGAGCAGTACTTGGCTTCCAGGGTTGTTATGAATATCGATCCATATTTACTCCCTTGATTATGGGTGGCACCCCAGGTATCTGCTCTATGCGCTCACTCTGCTCCTTGAGCTGCTTCTGCAAGGTTAGTACTAAATTTTGTAAATCAAAATTAAATACATTACCTAGTTCTCTCTCCTGTGATTCCTGGGAGTTCCACCATCGCCTAAGTTAACAAGCCCAGAATGAGGGTTTTCCAAAGTGTTGTTATTTGGAGTACGCGCGGGTGCCGCAACAGGTAATTGATTAACAAGTGCCTCAACAACTTTACTGACTTGAGCTGCAATTAACTTCTGCAAAGCATCGTCAACAGCTTCAGCATTTTCAAATTGAGCATGCTCGTTTACTTGAGACCCTTCAGGGGTACCCTCACGAGATTGTCGAGTTGAGCCTCGTGGATTTGGAACTTGAATGTTAATATTCTGCGAATCTCCCTGATTTTGTTGGTTCATTTGATTTCCCTGAGTGTTATTATTGTTGTTTGCCATAGTTGATGCATCAAGGAAAGTTAAGCGAAGAGAAAATAGATTATCAGATTTTCAGTAACGGAACCAATTTGTTTAACCAAAAAATGGAATTTTAGCTAAAGCTAGAATTTAGAAGAACTCGGGTTACTGATAATCAAGAAAATGAATAAAAGGAAATAATTTTAAGAAGTAAGATGATAATCAAGAAAAATCAATAATACCAATGTATATTTCAATAGTGTTGCCTATCCCTACAACTGACTATATATCTCCCTTTTATAGGTAATTAAAGACATTGAATGCTACGTTACACAATCATTACATTCCAATTATATTCTCTAACGTATTCAGCATTTAATGCCCATTAAATGTCATATCTGCACTCTCTTCTATAGTCAGATTCATTCCTTCTGATTCCGGAATATAAATGGCTTAAAAGGTACGGGATGCCATGTTACTTATCTGATATCCCGTGCCTCTTCCTTCTTCTTCGTTTGTATCTATTGTAACTCCTGACTCGTGACTAATTACAATTCATTGACTATTTGACCGATCCACGTATCTTAACACGTCACCTTTATAATTTCCCCAATACATAACCTGAATACAATCCTTTAACGTCTCTGGAGGCTTCTAATTATCTTTAATTTTGTTTTTTCTTTCCATCCCCTCCGGCTGCATGTTGCCACACCTTTGTTATCACATTTTATTTTATTTTGCTTATGCAGCGTCTTTATTACTCCCGGTTTGTTTTACGAAACTTGCGTCTTTTGACATTTGATTCATTATTTCTTGTTGAAACTTGAAACCTGCAGATAATTAAATAATATCTATTTCAATTTTCTAATTACGGCAATTAAAATTAGAGAGTGAAAATCGAACAACTCTGTGACAATATATTCTGAATTTAACTGTACTATGCTTATCCCATGAACTAATTAAGGAGTAGCCATGTTAAGAAATCTAATCGAATGATAGACGATTTTTGTGTTGTATACGGTTAAAATCGGGCCCACCCGATTTACCGGTTAAGCGAGATCAAGTGGATGGATCGAAGATCAACCCCATAGCATATCTGGCCGAGATATGAGGATAAGGTACCGAGTTCGGATTCGAGGTACCCAGCAAGATCGAAACCAGAAATGATCGAGGTCGAACGGAACACACATCAAGCAAGACTGAAGATAGCATAATAATGGAAATGCGAGATATCCGTGACTGATCGAAGATCATGATGGAAATCTCGGAACATATCAAATCAAGGGCGGTTGTTTAGCTAATCATAGGATTTTACTTCTATAATTAGAATTGTACCATAGATATGATTCATCTACTATATAAAGAGGGTTCTAATCATTTTGTAATCACCTTACATTCACGCATATCAAAATAATATATTATTTTTTATTCCTTGAAAGCTTTATTGCTCTGTTGAAACTTTTATTAGCTTGTTCAGTTGGTTCGAGTTCAATTAGCTGGAGGGTCATAATTGATCATCACATTGGTTTGCTATATTTTACTGTAATTTCTATCATTAATTCTCATATTTATCGTTTTGTGCCAAGTGAAATCACATATCCTTAAAAGCACTTTTATGTTTAATTGTTATCCAATTTTAAGGGTAAACAGTTTGGCGCCCACAGTGGGGCTAAGGATAATAGTGATTGCCTGCTGCTTTTCCTTAACACACATAATTTTATGCTCATTCTTTGAAGTGTCATTGATTCTTGGATCAACAGGTTGAACTCTCAAGTAGCACCCACACAAAAAAAATGATGGCCTTGGTCTCCATGGCAAGAACGATAACATAGCCGCCCCATGGAACAGAGTACCTCCAATCAACCCCCATGGGGCTCCGACCATGGAGCCAATCGACGTCAGTTCTCACATTGCCATTAATGAAAATTTGGGTGTCGATCCTGAAAATAGCATCCCTAAGGATGCTCGAGCAGCCGATCAAAATGTATAGGGCGGTGAATAAGGAGTATTAGCTTTCGATTAATGATATTCGAAATATTGCAGACTCAGTTATCACGCCCCAAACTTGGGGAGGCATGGCTGGCACCCGGTGCCGCACTGGCTGAGCGAATCACTCTGTAAGTCATGATCATTCGACCAAAACTAAAACATACATAGGTCATGTTAGTTGAACTCATTCCTTTCGTAACTATCAAGGGCCCATACGGCCATAACTCATACTGTACAACTATAAGAGGGAAAACACTGTATCACTAAACTATTTTTCTTAAAATATGAATAGACATGGGTCGTTAAGGCTTCTGACATAGATTCTGCCTTCAGGAAATGCAGCCTTCGGGCCTAACTCAATGACTTGCCCACTCAGGTCTTCATCATTGTGCACTATCTGGAATCTTCCAAGATGTCGCAAAACTCGGTAAGGAGAATAAGGTTATATGCTTCGAATACCCATCAAACGAATATAAGAGACCTCTGTTGATGTGTTTACAGCTTAAGTAGCAGGAAGCCATCCATAAGCCCATTAAAATTTATCTGCGGTCAGGGATCTTAAGCATGACGACCAGGCCTCAGTACCCTCAGGGAACTCAATACATGTTACCCGGGTCCCGAATTCTGTAATATAACTATCACGACCCCAGTTCACTCTCCATAAACATGTCGTGATGGCACCTATTTCCTACGAATAGGTAAGCCTAACAGTGTGAAAATAACAACTTAACTTGCGGAAAAATCCATTAAAACTGATCATATGAAAAATAACAACTAAGAATAAGGCCACCCGGCCTGTACAACTCTAAATATATGCGGAAGTCAGCAACTCAATCCCAAAACCCGGAAACTCACGGGAAACACAGGCTAATAGAATTCCAATAAGTACTCTAATCTCAAGAATAGCTACATCAAAAGAATGATAGGATAACAGCTCTACAACTATAATAAGTAAGAAGACTCTTCGGTCTGCGGACGCTGCAGATATACCTCGAAGTCTCCGTATATCTCCTCACCTCAAGGATAGTGCGCCTGAGTGCAGGGGGATCTATCGGGAATCTAACCTGCAGTCCCAAAGTAAAAGTGCAGTGGGATCTATCAGGAATCTAACCCGTAGTCCCAAAGTAAAAGTGCAGTGGGATCTATCGGGAATCTAACTCGCAGTCCCAAAGTAAACAAACAAGGGGGGATCTATCGGGAATCGAACCCGCAGTCCCAATGTAAATAAGCAACCACAGCCAGAAACAAACCAAGGAATGAAGTACGAAAAATAAACAATAGATAGAACTAGCCTAGTATGCTTCACGTAGCACAGTCAAAACAACTTAAGCAATTAGACAGTCAAATCAGCTAAACATGCTTTTACTAACCTAGCACAAGTCATAACTTCAAATAAAATAAAGCAATAAGAATAAGAATTAAATTTCCATAGCTTAAATAAAAACGGTATTTCATCAATCGGCTCAAGTACGCACTCGTCACCTCACGCACAAGGCACTCAAACATCAAGTAACAATCCTAAGGGGGAAGGTCCCCCACACAAGGTTAGACAAGCCACTTACCTCGAACCGGCTCAATATCACTAGAAACCGCGCCTTTGCCACGAGAATCTGACTCCAGATGGCCCAAATCTATTCAATTCAATTACATATCGTAAATAATATTACAAACAACTGATTCCACTATTAAAAGTTAAAGCTCGGGCTCGAAAATAGGACTGTAGAAAACTTCTAACACGATGACTCATAGACTCGACTGCACTCCGGATGAGGTGGAGTCTTACCGATCCTTCGTTGAAACCAATCTTGTCTACTATGAGGGCATGTCAAACGGATTATCTATATTTGTAGGCATGAATGCAGCATCTCCAACAAAAGGACGTCAGTACGAATAATGTACTGAGTATGTAAGGCATGTAAATCAGCATATAAAGAACATGGAAGAAACATAGAGTAAATGACTCAACCTGTAAGTCTGGATAGCTCTATAAATCATGAAATATTTATAATGTCATGCATACGCATATAAGTCATGTAATGCATAGGTCTTTACGTACATAACATCATCAAGCCTCTGAGGGCATCCCATCGTATCATCTCGGCCACTGTGGGCAAATCATCAATGTATACCAGTTGTTCAGGTGGTGGTGCGTATATAACGCCGTAACCATTTTCCTATATATATAAATACGTATATAACGTCATATAGTCATGGGTCAATGTACATGGATAAATGAATGAAATGCATGAAAATATGTTAATAATCTCAATGTTCCTTCCGGATAAACTTTATCAAATGCGTATTATTCTGAGACTCGTGAATAAAAGATGTAATAATATGTCACATGGGGAACCAAGAACCACAGAGACCCCTAGTATTTCTATAAATAGAGTCATTTAAGAAAATTGTCTGTTTGCTCGTTTCTTCTGTATAATTTGGAACATGCCAAAAGGAAAGAAGGAGTGACCTTAACATACCTGAGCATATCACTGTCATTTTGATCATCTTTCTTGCATTCATTTTCATCATTATGTTCACGCTGATAACACTGGGAACGCGACATGTCCATGGAGGAAGTCGAAATTTGATAAAGTGTAGACCAAATTAACTTGTATTCACCAGATAGAGTCAGAACTGAACCCACTGATCTAAAATCTTGTCCCTCTTTGTTGTGAGAAGAATGAAAGGATGATTTGAACGGCTAATAACTCTTCTATTATTCAGAGTATAGCAATAAAAAAACTCAGTTGTTATTTGTGATCTGAAGTAGAAACACTTCGTAATTTAGACGATTTAAGAAAGCATTTTACCATAATAAGTAGCACTTGCAAGGCTTTGACTTCACTAGCTAAATCACATAAGGTAGTTCAGTACTATTATCCGATTTCCGTGCAGTATTAACAATTGTCAACCCATGTAAAGGATGTAAGTAGAATAAAGCCATGTAATGAAATGTGCTTCAATAGAAAGTAGGAGTGGCAAACGGGCGGGTCGGGTTGGATATGGTTCTGATCGAAAACGGGTAATAAAAAAACAGATCAATTATCCGACCCTACCCATATTTAATACGGATAAAAAAACGGGTTAACCGGCGGATAATATGGGTTACCCATATTATCCATGACTTCTTGTATATGATCACTTTTAGAAGAATTCATAGTCCCCCAATTTGATGTTTTACAAATGTAAAAGTTAGACTCATTGGTTATCCATTTGTTACTCATGGATTGCTCATTTTCTAAATGGATAATATGGTTCTTATCCATATTTGACCCATTTTTAAAATGTTCATTATCTAACCCATTTTTAAATGGATAATATGGGTGGTTAACTATTTTCTTTGAACCATTTTATCACCCCTAATAGTAAGTAAAGTCCAAATGGACCATCTTTCCTTATTGTTATTTGCCACATTACCTTAGATGACCACCTAATTAAAAGAAATTATGAGTCATTTATTTGCTTTAGTGGCTTGCTGCCACGTGGGGTAGGGTGGGAAAGAAAAAAATACTTATCCACACCGGATATTTATACCAAACTATAGTAACTCATTATGGTTAATTAATTTAATTAGATGAGAATGCATATAATTTACCATGGTTAAATGATCAAAATCAATATGCAAGACACATGCCACCTATTGGTTTGGTGTAACCTCCCAGTGCGGGTAAGTTTTTACTGTGGGGAAAGTTAAATCTTTATCCATTTATTAGGTAATTAGGTAATGTCCCGTTACCCGATAATTAATTAATTACCCGCATAATTAATAATTATTTCAAATTACTTAAAATTCTACTTATTTTTAATACACTTTATACATCATACTATCATGGTCATATGGTACCATATAAAATAAATACATACACTATTACTATTATTAAGACATCCATGTAAAAATACATATATTTTCTCAACTTATAATTTTCCTAATCTCATATAAAGAGTAAAAATTCTCATATGCTTAATTCTTAAAATGGTAAAAAAAATAACCTTCTTTTCTTGTGAGAAAATAATTTCTATCTTTACAATAAAGAAAATCTCATAAATTTTCTTATATTATGTGTATAATTTATCATATCCTAAAATATTAATAATGGTAACTATCCTAAATTATACTTATAAAACTTTTACTAAAATACTTCACTTAAAAGAAAATGTCACACTAACATAATAACTAATGGTATCAAGGTTGTAAACTTACAGAGTCTCGTAATAATAATGTCTTAAACCTCTATAACCTCCTAATAGACATAATCCCTTCGAACTCATGTAGATTTACTATGGCACATCCTAATTCTAACGTAGGGGATGTAACACCAGCAAGCCACAATAGCGTAACTCCAAAATTAGAACCGTGCAACGAGCAGGATCGAGCTCGATCCATCACAAGAAATTATTTCTAGAGTGAATCGATGGTTAAAGGTTCGAATGGAGGAGAATCGGATACCAATCCTGCTATCGTGAAAATGCTCGAGGAACAGATGAAGCGAATCGAGACAAGTAAAAGAAGATCGAATAAAATGATAAGAAAGTGGAACTTATAATTATAGGGTCGATCAAATTCTGGGGGCACCACCAATACTGAAAGGACTTGATTCCAACAAGTCTGTCCAAAAAACTTTCCCCCGAGTGTGGCTTTGAATCCAATCCTAAAGAAGTTTCGTATGCCCGAGATTCTGAAGTATAGCGGGACGACGGATCCAAATGAACACGTCACCTCATATACATGCGCCATCAAGGAAATGACTTGGAAAATGACCAGATCAAATCAATGTTGTTGAAGAAATTCGGGGAGACTCTATCGAAGGGTGCTATGATATGGTACCATGACTTACCACCTAACTCTATTGACTCATTTGTTATGCTTGTATATGCTTTAATAAAGGCACATGCCAGATCCATTAAGGTCGCTACCATAAAGTTAGACCTCTTCAAGGTAAGACAGAAAGAAAACAACATGCTCATAGAGTTCGTATCTTGATTCCAAATGGAGCGAATGGATTTGCCACCGGTCACTAACGATTGGGTTGTTCAAGATTTCACTCAAGGTCTTAATGCTCAAAGTTTCGTAGCTTCACAGCAGTTGAAAGAAAATTTGATTGAATATCCAGCGGTCATTAGCCTTGTCTTAAATGTTGTCTTTGTGGCCCAAAGTGCTCGTCTTTTTCCTCCCTGGAACTTTTGATTCCTTCCGCTCCGTTTATTCCGAGCTCGCGAGCAAAGTTTTGGCATGTCAAGCCTCTTTTCTTTCAACTCCGTATTTGCAGATGAAGAGATGCCAAAGGGCTTCTTACTTCCCAAACATATCCTCCTACATCTATATATAAACACTAGCTTATCAAGAATATGCAAGAAAAGCACTTCAAATTGTTGATTAATCGTCAGAGATAAAGACGAGTAGGCAAGCACAGGAGGTGTACCGGTCAGCTTTGAGCTGTCGAGTGACGATTGCTCCCTCTCTTAAGAGATGAAGCGGGGGGCCCATCCGGGATTGGAATGACCTATGTTGTAACGGAGGAGAGAAGGTGAACTAGCTTCCTTTGGTCACCTCTCCGGTCTGGTCGAGTAGCTTTCGCTCCTTCCTACTTACTTTATTGTAATATAAGCTTAAGCTGCTACATGGCCTATTGGGAGATTTTTAGTCATAGTGGGAGCTTTTGGAAATCACTTAGTAGGTCTTCATCCTAGGAAGAGGGAAGAACAAGCGAGAAGAGCTTATTTAAAAGATGACGATTCCAAAAGAAAGTCAAAACAGAAAATAGGAAAAATTTGTATCCATTTTTCATGATATTATGCATGGATTAGGTATATCATGGCGAATTCTTCAGAAATAATTGTGTCTTCCATAATGGAGTTTGATAAGTGAGATCTCGACCATATTAGTGCTTTAGAATCTTAATTCTCGACTTATGGGAAAAGATTGATTCATATCATAAGAGACTGCTCTTATCTAAGAGTCTTAGTAAAGGGCTACAGAAGCTATGCAGTTAGAGTTGGAGAAACAATCAAATATAAAGACTCTTTGTTAGCTCTTTGTGCCTCCTTGAATTCTCAAACTGGACTAAGACTGTCCAACTAGAGTATAGCCGGAAGGAGCTCTGTTTGTATTGAAAGTGTTTTCAAATAGAAATCCATCGCGTCGGTAATAATACTTAGAGTAAACGAACAATTCAAGTGTTGTAATCCACGCAGGTGTGTCCACACCCCCCTGAGTGGACGAGAAAGAAAAGATTTCTCAGAGCAACCCCCGGGTTCCAGACCCAGGAGCCAACTTTCCCGTATGAGCCCTTCAAATAGAGATTGAGAGGCTTTCCCCTACCCAACCTGAATTCTAAGGGTAATTGAGTTCATAGGAAAGGAAGCAATAAAAAGTAATACCAAACTTTTGAAAAATCTCTGAAAAATCGAAGAGAGACGATGAAGGATATTAATGATATTTCGAGTGTGATCAGACAACCAAAAATCAAACAATAACAGACGATTACGACAACCATCGCATAGCTTTTCGGAGTTCGTTTCTCGCTATTGTTCCCCTCCCAAGGGTAGGTTCTCACGCATTACTCACTCGTCCACCACTGGAAACACCACTTCCCGTCCGACTTGCATCAACGGTGGAAATAGAGAGCAAGCTCGGAATATAATAGCTTGACCGCTTAGGCTCTTTGCACCTAAATAAATAGTAGACACGCATAGAGCTCTGATACCACTCTAATGAAAGAAAAAATCCCAAGAAAATGTAACTAGAAGAGCTTACGGATTTTAAGTTACCTTGGAACGATATACATAATCGGTAACAGTCGAAGATCAGGGTCGAGGATGATCAACTAGGGGATCCAATCGGGTCGATTTATCCTAACAGGTCTACGGACAGAGTTAAAAGGGACGTCAACCGAGAATCGTGGTCGAACAAAGACTTATATCATCCATACAATGGAGATCAGAGAAATAATGGGCCCGGGCACAAACCCATTCGGAATGATAGAATAAATGATCGAGGGCAGAGTTCCCGAGGGCTCATGAGCAAAAGTTGTTTCGATAGGGATGTTGGGACCAAAGAATCACCTCGATTATCAGAGTATAACTTCAATGTGGATGCTTCCGCCATAGTATATTCCATTGGACGTATCAAATATACCTGGTGGCCTCGACCTATGGAGATCGACCTGGCTAGAGAAATCTGAATCTAATATGCAAGTACCATGGTACCCATGGCTATAAAACAGAAGGTTGGAAGCCGCTAAGAGAGGGAGTAGCTTGATTGTTCAATGAGGGTCACCTTCGAGAATTCTCAAGTGATCGGGCCAAGAGCCACTTCAAAAATAGGGATTCGAACAGATAGAACGAGCAGGAAGAGCCATAACACGTGATTCACAAGATTATTGGAGGGGTTAATATTCCTCAAGGTCCAATATTTGAACGCACCAAGGTGACGATCACCAGGAAAAAACGGATGCAAAACTACTTACCGGAAGAGACCTTGTCTTTCAGAAATGAGGATGCAGAAGGGATCGAACAACCTCATAATGACGCACTGTTAATATCTGTCCTTATGAATAAAATTCAAGTTAAACATGTTTTGGTTGATCCAGGTAGCTCGGCCAACATTATTCAATTGAGGTTCGTGGAACAGCTCGGCCAAAAAAATCAAATTGTGCCAGCAGCGCTAGTACTTAACAGTTTCAACATGGAACGCGAAACCACCAAAGGGGAGATTGTTTTTCTAATGAACGTGGCCGGGACCATCGAAGAAACAAAATTCCATGTGATCGAGGGCGACATGAGATACAACGCCCTGCTCGAAAGGCCTTGGATCCATAACCTGAGGATGGTACCCTGTCCCTTCATCAAGTTTTGAAGTTCCCGACATCTGAATGAATCAAAATAGTGCACGGGGAACAACATGCCGCCAATGAGATGTTTGCAATTGTTGATGTAATACCGATGTCAACACTTTCTTTGGCAAAGGGATCGGACTCAAAGTAAAGCAAGAGGCTAAATAGATACCACAGATGCTGACCTTGACCCAACCGGAGAAGCGATAGACCGATGAGAATGATGACTACAGGATACATCGATCTTTTATAGTTCCCGATGACTCTAACGCCCCCAAATCAATGGTCGAAGAGGTGAAAGAAATAACATTGACCGAACATCAGCCAAAATGAAAGGTATACCCGGGCATGGGGCTAACGCCCGAGCTTAGGAAAAAACTTATTCATTTCCTTATAGCCAACATGAATTGCTTTTCTTGGTCCCATATCGACATGACAAGGATCCCACCAAACATCACTACCCACCGTCTGAGGTTGGACCCAATGTTCCACCCAATAAAACAAAAGAGAAGGCCCCAATTCGAGGTTAAGCATACATTCATCAATGACGAGTAACTAAAATTCTCAAAATATGGTCCATTCGGGATGTAAAATATCCCGAATGGTTAGCAAATGTAGCGGTGGTCTTTAAGTAGGGAAATAAACTTAGAATGTGCGTAGACTATAAGGACTTGAACAAGTCCTTCCCTAAGGATTCTTTTCCTTTGCCGAATATCGATCGTATGATCGATGCCACGGCCGGCCACGAGATTTTACGTTTTCTCGATGCCTACTCTGGGTACAATCAAATACAGATGAACCCGGAGGATCAGGAAAAGATCTCATTTATCACTAAGTATGGCACCTATTGTTACAACATAATGTCGTTCGGACTAAAAAATGTTGGTGCAACTTATCAACGCCTAGTAATTGAATGTTCGAAGAACAAATAGAAAAATCAATGGAATTTTATATTGATGATATATTAGTTAATCCCTACGAGCATAGGGCCATTTGAAACATTTGCAGGAGACATTCGACATATTAAGAAAGTACAACATGAAGCTCAACCCAAATAAATGCACATTCGGGGTCGTTTCAGGTAAGTTTCTCGGATTCATGGTGTCTAATCGATATCAAGATCAACCCCAATAAGATCAAAGCTATCAAGGATATGAAGGTCGTCGACAGTGCAAAGGTCGTACAGAGGCTAACCAGGCGTATAACTGCCCTGGGCGATTCATTTTGTGGTCCTCAGATCGGAGTCATCGATTCTTCTTGCTGCCTAGGAAGAAGAACAATTTTGCATGGACCTCAGAATGTTAGCAGGACTTAGAAAAATTAAAATGATACCTGTCAAGCCCGCCATTGCTTCACACCCTGAAAGCAGATGAGCAGCTCTACTTATACTTAGCGGTCTCGAAAATAATGGTAAGTAGGGTCCTAGTTCGAGAAGAGCAAGGTATGCAATTCCCTATCTACTATGTTAGTCGGACCTTAGGTAAGGTCGAAACTCAATACCCATACTTAGAAAAATTAGCACTCATCTTAATAAGCGCGTCTAGGAAATTAAAACCATATTTCTAATGTCATTCTATTTGTGTTGTAACTACCTATCCCCTTCGCAATATTTTGCACAAACCCAAACTTTCGGATCGACTGGACAAAAGGGCCATCGAGATCAGAGGGTACGATATCGAATATCAACCCCGAACGGCTATCAAGTCTCAGATCTTGGTAGACTTCGTGGTTTACTTTACGCCAACCCTCGTACTCGAGATCGAAAAGGAACTACTATTGAAATTGGGTACATTATCGGAGGTGTGGATCCTTTTTATAGACAATGCTTTGAATGTGAAAGGGTCCAGGTTGGGCATCATTCTGAAGTCTCCCACGAGTAACATAATTAGGCAATCTATTAAAAACTTGTAAGTTAACTAGCAATGAGGCCAAATATGAAGCCATGATTGCATGTCTTGAGCTGGCTAAGAATTTGGCAGCAGAGGTCATCAAGTCCAAATATGATTCCCTACTTGTGGTAAACCAACTCAACTGGACTTTCGAAGTTCGATAAGATCGAATGCAGAGGTACTTAGACAAGCTACCGGGAACTTTGCACCGATTTCAAGAATGAACCTTACAACACATACCTTGGGAGCAGAACAACGAGGCTGGTGCACTTGCAAACTTACGATCGTCGATCGAGGATAACGAATTTAACCCGGGGACTATCGTACAACTCTCAAGATGGGTAATCGAGGAAGCCCATGCTGAGATAAACTCTACAAGTTTGACTTGGGATTGGGGAAACAAGTAGAAAAAGTGCTTAAAGAATGGAAAGCTCCCATCGGATCTAAAAGAGTCGAAATCTCTACGCACGAAGGCAGAACGGTTCACTATGGCCGAGGATGGAATGCTATTCAGGAGGACGTTCGATGGGCCATTGGCAATATGTTTGGGACCATAAGACACCAACTATGTCATACGGGAAATTCAGGAAGGCATTTGTGGCAACCACTCCGATGCCGAGTCACTGGTTCACAAAATTATCAGAGCGTGATACTATTGGGCTGATACGAAAAAAGATACTAAAGAGTTCATCCGAAAGTGCGACAAATGCCAAACGTATACGCCGATGATTCACCAGCCCGGGGATCAGCTCCACTCGATCTTATCCCCACAGTCATTCATAAAGTGGGGAATGGATATCATCGGCCTCCTTCCATCGGCCCCAACTAAAGCTCAATTTATTTTATTTATGAATGATTATTTTTATAAGTGGGTTGAAGCACATGCTTTCGAGAAAGTCAAAGAAAAAAAGTCATAGACTTCATATGGGACCACACTATATGTCTATTCGGGATGCCCTCCGAGATCATATACGATAATGAAAAGCAATTCGACGATAGAAAAGTGGCTAAGATTTTTGAGGATCACAAGATCAAATGAATTCTATCGACACCTTATCATCCCCGCGAAAACGGACAGACCAAATCGACCAACAAAACCATTATTGAAAACCTTAAGAAAGGTTGATTGATGCCAAATAAAAGTGGAAAGAGATATTACCCGAGGTTCTATGGGAATACCGCACTACGTCGAAATCCAATACTGGAGCAACACCGTTCTCCTTAGTCTACGGTGTCAAAGCTTTAATACCGGTTAAGGTCGGAGAACCCAACATCAGGTTTTGATACATAATAGAAGAGTCAAATTACGAATCCATGAATACGAGTTTAGAATTGTTGGACGAAAAACGCAAACTACCCTCATTCGATTGGTCTCTCAAAAATAGCAGGTCGAAAAGTGCTACCATCGAAGAACCAATATTCGATATTTTAACATCGGGGACTTGGTGCTAAGAAAGGTCACCCTCATCACTCGAAATCCAAATGAATGAAAGTTGGGTCCAAACTAGGAAGGACCATACCAGGTTCTCGAAATTATCAAAAAAAAGGTCATACAAGCTCGTTACAATGAACGACAAAAAACTACTGAACAACTGGAACATATCGCACTTGAAACGATACTACTGCTAAGGTATGGCTTTCTCCACTTTCCTTTATATTTTAAACTAACTCCTGCAGGTGATCGACTTGAGACAACAATGGACTCCTAGAAGGCACGCGTTGCACTCCTTTTCCCTTTGACTGCTTTAGCCCCAAAAGGGTTTTCCGGCGAGGTTCTTAATGAGGCAACTATTGATCGTGCAAACTTAGAACAGGTCAACAGTGTCTAAGGCTTCTTGGCAATCAACCTCGAATACTGGAGGGCATTACCCTTGAATGACAACTTTGTTTCAAGGAAGTTACTTCGTGACAACAGGGTCTCGATAGGAGAATTTTAAAAGGGCTAAATGGTCGAATGAGTTGTACCCACGTAGATTGCTCGAGCCCTGACATCAAACATGTACGCTGTGCAATCATCTATGAAGAGAAGTATTTCCTCCTTGTCAAATATCTCATGCCTTAGAAAAATTTTACTTTACAATTCATACTCCTGATCTATTTTGCAAATAAGCTTAAAGTCCGATCATAATTGAAGTACGAACAATTAACCCCACAATCGGGGACTGTCATCTGAAAAATAGACTAGATCGTAAGACCTTAAAAAGGCAACCCTCAATTTTTACAAGCCACGGCCACCCCACTTGGGGACGGACACATTGAACAAACTCGAAGTATAATGGGAAAACGAGCCAAAAGGAAAATCCCAAACTAAAGGCTACGGCCAAATTGACACGGTTCGAAGACGTTCGAATTCCGTAATAAAATGCCTTCGAATATTCTTGTAAAGCGGTTAAAAAGGCTATCCTCGACAAAATTACAAATGGCTTCGATAGTATCGAGCCTTAAAAATGACTTCATTATTTCATGCTAAGGAATTATAAACTTTGTGAACGCAAATGATAAACAAAGTGAAAACTTAAAAGCTGAAAAGGATAGAAAAAATCTTAAATATACTATTGTTTTACCAAGGCCAGATCTGCCGAGTACAAAATTTACAAAAAGCCTAAGGGCTACTTTCACTTCAAGTTTGAGAGATCCTTCTCACTTGACTAGAAATCCTAAGGACTACCTAATTCTGAGTTCGAGCATACCCTCAGTCGATTATTAAGCATAAGGGATACTTCAACTCGAGTTCGAATATATTCTCACTCGGGGACTAATTTTAAACCTAAGGGTTATTTTTTGCTCGCAAGTTCGAAAGAACTTCCTCATTCAAATAAAACTTGAGGGTTCCCTTATTTCTAATCCAAGCAAGCACTCACTCGAACACAGAAACTATGCCAATTCGGTCGAATTGCCTAAACCTCGAGCCTAAGAATAACTATTTCATAAGGCATAAATGAAGCACAAATTTCATGAGTCTGAAATGAAATGAAAATGTATAAGACAAAAGAAGAGACAATTATATACGTCAAAAGTTATTTACAAGGGCAATATGGACCGACCAGAATTCTATGCAAAAAATCCAAAAAAAGATCCTAAGCACTTAATCTTCTCCAGGAGCAACATCTTCGCACTCGGGGTCTTCTCCGCTCTCATATTCACTCGTGTTCCCAAAATTATCATCATTAGAAGAGAGCAACACTTTGGTTTTGGCCTCAAGCTCTTTCACATTTTTGATTTCGCCAGCAAGGTTAAAGTCGTGTGCGTGAATCTCCTCGAGAGTCTCTCTTCGAGACTGGCACTTGGCATGCTCAACAACCCAGTCTGCTCGAGTCTGAGCAACATTGGAAACTTTCTTTGCTTGAGCTTGAGCGGCGTCAGTGTCATATTGGTAGACAGCCACTATCGCCTCAGCATCGGCCTTAGCCGTGTCAGCCTTAGATTTCGCCACTACAAGTTATGTGACCAACCGAGCCTGGAGATCCTCAATTTCCTTATCTTGTACCAAGTTCTTCTCTTTCATGTCTTGAAGTTGGCTTTTAGCCAAGAATAACTGAGCTCGAGCAACCTCTTTCTCTGAGGCAAGGCGGTCCATATTTTTATTCCACGCTATTGTCACGACCCAAAATTCACTAAGGGTCCTAGTGGCGCCGGACACTAGGCCAGCCAACTAAATTATCAATTAATTCCTCTTTTAATACTTTTGAAAATCTAAGGTTTTTCCTTCCATTTTTCATAAATAAAATTTCACTACTTGAATTTCAAATTTAAATAATAACAATTAGTACAAATCCGTTGAAAACCATCCCAGAAACCCGGCGTCGCAAGTGCATCATCGACTACTGATAAGTAAAATAAAATACAACATCTGTCCGAAATACAATGGACAGGGAATAAATAATAAAAGTGCAGAAAAGAACTACGCTAGCTGCGGGTCGCCTCGCAAATTGCAGCTTACCTAGTCCTAGAATTATCCATGCTGTTATGCCCAGTAGGCTGCTAGAAGTGTATATATACATGTGCAACAAAAGTGCACAGAAGTGTAGTATGAGTACGTAATCAATGTGTACTCAGTGAGTATCCCGCCTAATCCCTAAGGGGTAGAGACGAGATGGCCAACTTTGACACTCACTAGAGGCCAATTAACAATATTCTTTAAGTGCGAGGATAATCACAGATTTATATAGAAGTTCTAATTGTGAAGCCAAAAAAATAGGTAAACACCTTCTCACCGAGGCGTCGCCTGTTCCATGATTAAACACATATCCTGCTCGCGAATCATCCATGCGGCGCAGGCACACATAAAATACATGCTAAAGTAGGAAATTAAGAGTTTATCGAGGATAATCATCCAAATAGACAAATTTCTCATTTTAACATTTCAGTGAAAATTAATATTGAATCTCTTTTTAAATTCCTTTACCAATTCAAGGTGATTTAAACAATTCAACTATCAATGGGTTCACATTAATCCAAGTATAACATGCTTCTTGGATCCTAGACTACCCGGACAATAGCATAATAGTAGCTACGCACGGACTCTCGTCACCTCGTGCGTATGTAGCCCCCACAAATAGGAGCACATAACCAATATAACTCACCTATGGGGTAAATTCCCCCTCACAAGATTAGAAAGGAGACTCATCTCGCTCTGAAGACTCATGACCGGCATTTTACATTCTTCCGAAGGCTCTACTTGATGCACCATGGTCCAAAACTATCCAACAATTATGTAATTCCATTAATATACACTAAGGTACTCATTATAATCTAATTTAGGACAATTCCTAACCTCGAGTGAAAAGTTAACGAAAATGCCCTCGGGCCCACATGACCGGAATCCGAAAATTTTCAAAGATAAAAATTACCCATAACCTTAGGAACACAAATATGTAATTTTCTCCTAATTCCATGCTCAAAATAGTGGCTAAATTCCAAGAATTAAATTTCTAGGTCTTTCTACCAAAACCCCAATTATTTCTACAAATTTTCATGATTAAATCCATACATAGTTGATGTTTTTAACTCACAATAGGTGGGGATAACATACCTTTTCATTGATGATGAAACCCTGTCTTGAACCTCCCCAAATATCGCCCAATTAAGTGAAGAAAATGAGAGAAATGGCCAAACATCCAATTTTAAAACAATGCTTCTGCCCCAGCTATTTCCGCTTCTGCGGAACTATTACCGCTTCCGCGGTCCCGCTTTTACGGACAAAACTCCACTTTTGTGGACAAGGGGGCTTCGGCCCATTTTCCCTTCTGCGATGCGGTTCCGCTTCTGTGGAACCTTGACCGCATCTGTGGTCCTCCCCAAAATCCTCTCTTCCGCTTCTGCGCCTCCCTCTCCGCTTCTGCGGCTCCGCATCAGCGGATCAAGGGCCGTTTCTGCGGTCCTGGCTGCCCTCACGCTCAATCGCTTTTGCGGCTTCATCCTCGCTTCTGCGGGGCCGCTTCTGCGGTCCCATCTCCGCAGAAGCGAAAATACCAGCAACCCGTATCTCAGTTATTTCCAAAAATCCATTTTCGATCCGTTAACCACCTGGAATCCACCCGAGGCCCCCAGGACCCCAAACAATCATACCAACCAGTTCCGAAACACATTACGGACTTTCTCGAGGCTTCAAATCATATCAAACAACGCCAAAATCATCAATCAACCTCCAATCCGAGCTTTATGAACTTTAGAACTTCCAACTTCTGCATTCGATGCATAAACCTATCAAAACACGTCCGATTGACCTCAAATTTCGCACATAAGTCATATTTGACATTATAGACCTACTCGAGCTTTCAAAATCGAATTCCGACACCGATATCAAAAAGTCCACTTCCGGTCAAACTTCTCAAAAACCTTCAAATTTCTATCTTTAGCCAAATGGCTCCAAAATGGCCTTCGGACCTTCGAATTCACTTCCGATTGCGCTCCTAACTCTAGAATCACCATATGGAGTTATTCCCAGACTCGGAATCCAAAACTGATATCGATAACACTGAAATGCACTTCAAGCCAAACTTAAGAAATTTCTTCCAAACTGCTAACTTCCACAATAGGTACCAAAATGCTCACATGTTATCCAAAACCCAATCTGGGCATACGCCCAAGTTCGAAATCATCATACGAACCTGCTGGAACCTTCAGATCCCTATTCCGAGGTTGTTGACTCAAAATTCCAATCCTAGTTCATTATTTCAACTTTAAGCTTCCGAAATGAGAATTCTCTTTCCAAATCAACTCCGAACTTCCCGAAATTCAGTTCCGACCACTCGTACAAGTCGTAATACCTGAAATGAAGTTGTTCATGGCCTCAGACTGTTGAACGACACGCTAGGGCTCAAAACGACCGATTGGGTCGTTACATTCTCTCCCACTTAAAGATACGTTCATCCTCGAACATGCTGAGAACTACACTGGAGTAGTCTGAAATCACTGTTTAGCACCCCATGCACCTTCCCGTGCTATAACAACTCAGTTGAGCACATTAGCTCGATAATTTCTGAAGATATTCCCTTTTATTCAAGCAATTAAGCCTTATAGCCCGATTCTAACATCTGGAATCCTATGCCAAGCCTATTTCCAACATACGATCACCATATCAATCACTACACGCTGTACTCAAACATGACTGCATAAATTTGCTGAATTCTTACCTTGCAACACTAAATCCACAGGACCACAATAACATTCTCTAATCAACTTAGCCAAAATCCAACGAATCAGACGCTCCTATTGCACCTCATGACACACACAAGTCTTACTCTAACTCTTACAATACCGCCACGACGGATTAGATGTGCCCAAATTCATAATCAACTACCGAGTCAACCAATCATTGAGTCTATACTTCTAACAAGAAACATTACCACATTCTAAACCTAATAATGACCTTTGCTCCTTAATATACTTCGTATAATCAGATTGCACTGATCTTAAATCCCACAATCTCGTCTCACCCAGTACAAACTGCTTAGGCAATAAGCCACTCCGAATGCAGTCAAAAGTCTCATATGACGCCACAATATGCCAATAGGCCACCAATCCAAACACAACACCAACAGGAAATCAAACTTTGGAAGGAGTTACCTAACCCTCGCACTAATACGGATTTTTCTTAGAAGTTAGGAAGCGAAACACACAAAAATAGCATATAGAAAACCAGACTCGACATTACACTGTTGCGGCGCGCAACCCGATCCAAATAACATACCCATGGCGGCATGCCACCCGATCCACACATAGATCTCACATAAGGAGATTGCACCTTGAGCTAAATCTGCTCATTACAATAAAAATAATATCAAATTTCGATCGTAAGAAAGCTAAATGCATAATACCATCCCTGAGAAAACACATGGCGCTATAGGCTGCAAAACTCAACCACAACTAAGGTGCGGTACAAGATCTGAATCTCAAGAGCCATTCCGCTCATATAACTTCATTGCCACGCGGAATCTTAGCACATAAGAATTTACCAAGCCGCCTCACAACTCATGCGGCACAATACATCATTACCTGGAATAGTTGATGACAAAAATAACACCCAGACTGTTCCTCCATAGGGAACGCTCGCTGAAACGAACACAACTGGCCTGATATAAAGCCCTGTTCATATATATAAATCAATCCATTGATCTCAAGCCGATTTATGATTGCACCCACTTGGTTAATTACCTTTCAAAGGTCCATAGTAACCCACTCTTCCTCATAACACATAATAACAACCATCATATCCGGAGCAACCTCCTCAGTTCATAACCCAATAAAAAAAGCGCCCTCCAGGCATAATTTCTCAAATTAATGATATTACCATAATCCCCTTGCTTGGTTCAAGTCTCTAGCCAATAAAGTGAATACATGTCAAACTTATACAATCTTCCCATGGGACACACTCCCAAAACTTGCCGAAATAAATAACGGGTTTCGCCCATCTAATCCACCGGACGCACTAACGCTGAAAGCGATCAAGAATCCTTAACCAGGATGCGAAGCCTCTTTCACGACATATTGATCTCAGGTAACGCTGAAGACAATACCAATTTAATTTAATCATTCAACCATTTCCTTGCTCATTCGAGCTCGTGACATCCTTGCCAGCACCAAACTACAACCTTAAACTTCGCTACGAATTTCCATGCTACTCATTGCGGCCAACGTGCTAATGTACTATAGAACACGATTTTCCATCATAACCCTGCAATCATTAATATGTTAACACTTCATCATATAAGAACTTTGCACTTAACTCACTTTAGGAGAACCATAGCAACACACGGGTAAATTTATCATAACCGTAGAATGTGCAAATCTGCAAGTGGTGGTCCAAGCCACTATAATCCTTCCGGAATTTGCTTCCACATAACAAGCCATAACAGATGAATGCTTCTAAATAACATCAATTACGGCGGCCGACAAGCCCCACACGTACCGCCACAAATCATACACATAACTTGATCACGCTGAATGAACTGATCACAGATCCCAACATGCCAAATCTGACTATGGATAACCAATATACCTTCATTCAGTTTATCCTTGCTTGTCTTAGAAAATAATACTAACTCCATTCCATACATAACATGCTCCATCTACACTCACCCCGAGTGACCTTGAATCACGAGACCATGCTGTCTAAAATCCTACGAACCATTTCGTACCTCTCAGTTGCTGCATCACAAGCCAAACATCCCGTAACATTCCGTGCCTCTTCACATAAGCTGCTACAAAGCTTGATTCTTAATTGTATCTATAAGCTCGACATCATTAGGCACCACACTTTACCTCTTGAATTCACTAGGACCGTTACTGAAAGCCACCCTCTCTGACTTGGTCTCGAATTTAATCAACTCCATAGTTCTCATAACACACGAATACCCTATCGACGAAGCACCCGGCGAAATCACTTCCTCTGAAACCTGCCTCTATGCAAGGCATAAATCCTGAATCGTTTCCCAAGTCCGATCATGAGCCAATAGGGCCAACGATAGCCCACCTTTTATACTTCCTTTGCTCAAATTGCCATAAATGGTCTTTCCCCATTGCTGAAATAGTCCACCTATATGCTACTAACCAAAAAGTCTCGCGAGTAGTTAACTCTGCAACCCCATCATAAGCGGTGGGACTCTCCCACTTAGCTTGAAGCCGTTATTTCAAATTCTAGAATTCACCAAGACTCCCCAGCCTTTATCGACATAACCATGTGCGATCAACCGCTTAAATTCTCGAATTCTCTCCGCAAAACCCCATTATTTTATACTCTGTTTCACCCCTTGCATTCGCACGGTCGGTCTCCTGGCCACATAACCGATAACAATCCTTCATAGAAACCTTGCCAACCACGCGACTGCTAACCTCTCGCTTGGGTAACCCACCTATAGAAAACTCTTCGCGGCATCTTCCAACACTGCTGCACACGGTACAATCACTATGACATCAATGAAAATTCCTGAGTCCGAGCTTACTCTCCAACTGTACTAGTCCATTTACCCTTTATGGACATCATTTGAAAGTGCGATAACACCCTTCCAATTCAGACCTATGTTACATCCTTCTTTGTTTAAGGGGCTCCTTTCCGTTATATTAAATCTTCGGCTGCACAAGAACCCCTACTTCACATTAGATCCGTAGACCCCAATAGTCAAACACCGATGTTCTCAAGTCGTTCCAGACTCCCTTAAGGTGCATAGTTTTCTCATTACCAATCCCCAACGCAGCTCCGCTGCTCTCCCACTTTGGGCAAACTCACCTCTTCAATCAAATGCTCGGCATGTGCTCCCTAAGTCTGACCATTTTAGAAGTTTATAACTTCGCCTGACACTTCCCACACGTCTTCTCATCTTTTGCTGCTCAGCTGTTGCCTTAATAAAATGTATCTTCCTGGAACTTGATTCCACAATTTGCTGCTGACTTAAACCCCTCCGAAGATTATCCTTCTCTAATCGCCAATATTTAAAATACTGATTCAATCCTAAACCACCTCACCATGCGATATCTAATGGTTGTATCTTCAATAGTATTTCACAATATCCCGCCATAAGGCGAATTGTAGAAGATTATAACATCGACAACTTAGTACGTCCAATTAGGACAACAACACCCCAATGTAGAGGAGAACTCCACCACGCCTGAAATTACCACGTTTCATTACTTCCACCAGTCCACTTCTGACCCCCCTTAGTTCGTTTGACTTTCCCCTACCGGGAATAAAATACGGAATCCCTTGATTATACACTGAGTAAACCTCCCTTCAATTCATTCACTACCCGGATACCTGGGCAAACATCCTACCATCACAACAACACTGCAGAATAATCACTCGTAAGCATCATGGCAACCGGTGCCTAGCCTCAAGGCTCTTAGAAGTTCTGTTACCAAACTGAAACAATAGAATATCCTTCCATAATGTGACTATAATAGTCCAACCAACTATACCGGGAGATCATCCCGCACCATATTTGTAGTAACATTGCAATCCTTGAATTTTATATTTATAACAAGCGTACGCGTAAGATTGATTAGGAAGAAATCAAAGGCATAAGCCTCAAAGGAATTGAACTGCACGATAAGGGAATCAAGAAGGGAAGTACTCCTAATAGCCCTGTAGCCTCCCGAGGATAAGTGCAGACGTCTCCGTACCGATCCGCGAGAATCTACTAGACTTGTTCATAACTCGTGAGACAGACGGGAACCTAGTGCTCTGATACCATGTTATCAGGACCCAAAATCCACTAAGGGTCGTGGTGGGCCGGACACCTCTGTTAGGCCAGTCAACCAAATTATCAATTAATTCCTCTTTTAATACTTTTGAAAATCTAAGGTTTTTCCTTCCATTTTTTATAAATAAAAGATCACTTCTTGAATTTCTAATTTAAATAACAACAATTAGTACAAATCCGTTGAAAACCATCCCAGAAACCCGGTGTACAAGTGCATGAGCGACTACTGATAAGTAAAATAAAATACAACATCTGTCCGAAATACATTGGACACAGAATAAATAATAAAAGTGCAGAAAGGAACTATGCTAGCTGCGGGTCGCCTCGCAAATTGCAGCTCACCTAGTCCCTGAATTATCCATGCTGCTATGCCGGGTAGGCTGCTAGAAGTGTATGTATACATGTGCAACAAAAATGCACAGAAGTGTAGTATGAGTACGTAATCAACGTGTACTCAGTGAGTATCCCGCCTAATCCGTAAGGGGTAGAGACTAGATGGCCAACTTTGACACTCACTAGAGGTCAATTAACAATATTCTGTAAGTGCGAGAATAATCATGGATTTATAAAGAAGTTCTAATTGTGAAGCCAGAAAAATAGGTAAACAACTTCAACAATAAATCAAGGGCTTCCAAAGTCTATTCCTCATTATCTTGTCAGTTTATATCAAGCCACGTAGGGCCAATTCCATATTTACAATTTTCAAGTAACAGATAAACATGCGCAAATCACACCTAGGCAACGGCCCGCTCCAACAGGAATGTAAATTGTGCACTGTCGAGGGTCGAGCGGTATGAACCATAGATGCATCTATTCTCACCGAGGCGTTCGCCTGTTCCATGATTAAACACATATCCTGCTCGCGAATCATC
This sequence comes from Nicotiana glauca, assembly GCA_026770625.1. Taxonomy (NCBI): domain Eukaryota; kingdom Viridiplantae; phylum Streptophyta; class Magnoliopsida; order Solanales; family Solanaceae; genus Nicotiana; species Nicotiana glauca. Next base: position 116,707 of record MU722127.1, read on the forward strand.
CATACGGCGCAGACACACATAAAATACATGCTAATGTAGGAAATTAAGAGTTTATCGAGGATAATCATCCAAATAGACAAATTTCTCGTTTTAACATTTCAGTGAAAATTAATATTGAATCTCTTTTTAAATTCCTTTACCAATTCAAGGTGATTTAAACAATTCAACTATCAATGGGTTCACATTAATCCAAGTATAACATGCTTCTTGGATCCTAGACTACCCGGACAATAGCATAATAGTAGCTACGCACGGACTCTCGTCACCTCGTGCGTACGTAGCCCCCACAAATAGGAGCACATAACCAATATAACTCACCTATGGGGTAAATTCCCCCTTACAAGATTAAAAAGGAGACTCACCTCGCTCTGAAGACTCATGACCGGCATTCTACATTCTTCCGAAGGCTCTACTTGATGCACCATGCTCCAAAACTATCCAACAATTATGTAATTCCATTAATATACGCTAAGGTACTCATTATAATCTAATTTAGGACAATTCCTAACCTCGAGTGAAAAGTTAACGAAAATGCCCTCGGGCCCACATGCCCGGAATCCGAAAATTTTCAAAGATAAAAATTACCCATAACCTTAGGAACACAAATATATAATTTTCTCCTAATTCCATGCTCAAAATAGTGGCTAAATTCCAAGAATTAAAGTTCTAGGTCTTTCTACCAAAACCCCAATTATTTCTACAAATTTTCATGATTAAATCCATACATAGTTGATGTTTTTAACTCACAATAGTTGGGGACAACATACCTTCTCATTAATGATGAAACCCTCTCTTGAACCTCCCAAAAAATTGCCCAATGAAGTGAAGAAAATGAGAGAAATGGCCAAACATCCGATTTTAAAACAATGCTTCTGCCCCAGCTATTTCCGCTTCTGCGGTCCCGCTTTTGCGGACAAAACTTTGCTTTTGCGGACAAGGGGGCTCCAACCCATTTTTGCTTCTGCGACCAGACCAACGCAGATGCGGTTCCACTTCTGCGGAACCTTGACCGCATCTGCGGTCCTCCCCAAAATCCTCTCTTCCGCTTCTGCGCCTCCCTCTCTACTTCTGCGGCTCCACATCAGCGGATCATGGGCCGCTTCTGCGGTCCTGGCTTCCCTCATGCTCAAATGCTTATGTGGCTTCATCCTCGCTTCTGCGGGGCCGCTTTTACAGTACCATCTCCACAGAAGAGGAAATACCAGCAACCAACAGCTCAGTTATTTATTAAAATCCATTTTCGATCCGTTAACCATCCGGAATCTACCCGAGGCCCCCATGACCCAACCAATCATACCAACCAGTCCCAAAACACATTACGAACTTGCTCGAGGCTTCAAATCATATCAAACAACGCTAAAATCATCAATCAACCTCCAATCCGAGCTTTATGAACTTTAGAACTTCCAACTTGTACATTCGATGCTTAAACCTATCAAAACACGTCCGATTGACCTCAAATTTTGCACACAAGTCATATTTGACATTACGGACCTACTCCCACTTTCGGAATCAGATTACGACCCCGATATCAAAAAGTCCACTTCCAGTCAAACTTCTCAAAAACCTTCAAATTTCTATCTTTAGCCAAATGGCTCGAAAATGGCCTACGGACCTCCGAATTCACTTCCGATCGCGCTCCCAACTCCGGAATCACCATACAGAGATATTACCAGACTCGGAGTCCCAAACGGACATCGATAACACTGAAATTCACATCAAGCCAAACTTAAGAAATTTCTTCCAAACTACTAACTTCCACAATAGGCGACAAAATGCTCTCGGGTTATCCAAAACCCAATCCGGGCATACGCTCAAGTCTGAAATCATCATACTGTAACGACCCGGCCAGTCATTTTTGGAATTCACTCCCTGATCTCCCATTAACCGCTTTCCCTAAGTTCATTTCTGCTATTTTGGTTTGCCGGGATGTTCGGTATTAGGATTCGGAGTGCTTTGGGATACTTAGTCCCTAAATGAGAGTTTAAGAGTTGAAAAATGGTCCGTATTCAGAACAATGTGAAGAAGACCTCGGAATGGAAATCCGATGGTTCTGTTAGCTCCATTAGGTGATTTCGGGGTTGGGAGCGTGTTCGGAATGTTATTTGGAGGTTCGTAGCTCTTTTAGGCTTAAAATGCCGAAGTTTGAATTTTCGAAGTTTCCGGTCCGATATTGAGTTTTTGATCCGAGAGTCCGATTTGAATTCCAAAAGTTTATGTAGCTCCGTCATATAATTTGGGATGTGTGTGCAAAATTTCAGGCCATTCATGCGAGGTTTGGTTAGGTTTTTGATCGAAAGCGTTTTTGGTTAGAATTTGAAGTTCTTAGGCTTGAATCCTTGATTTAATCGGGTTTCTAGAGTTGTTTGACGTGTTTTGAGAATTTGTACAAGTTCGAATAAGGTATTAGGTGATATTGGTGTTTTTGGTTGGGGTCCCGGGGGTCTCAGGATGATTTCAGATGCTCAACGGGTTAGTTTTGGAAGTTACAAAGAAAAATTTGCAGCTAGGTTCTGTTGTTTTCGCTTCTGCGGCTTGGGAACCGCAGAAGCGGACTTTGCGACGCATAAGCAAGTTAGACCTTTTCCCTCTGAGACTGCAGAAGCGGTCAGTTATCCACAAAAGCGTAGCCGCAGAAGCGGTTTCTTAATCGCAGAAGCGATTTTTAGGCTTCCCCTCATAGACCGCAGAAGCGGTCATTTTTCCTCAAAAGCGGGACCGCAGAAGCGGTCATGTATCCGAAGCAGCGGAATTTTTCCCTTTAATGAGAAACCACAGAAGAGGTTATTTTGCCACTTAAGCGGGACCGCAGAAGCGGTCCCTTGTCTGCAGAAGCAGAAATGCCTGGGCAGAAATAGGAAATATCGAGGGTTTAATTTCATAAGTGTGAAAATCAATTTTGAGCTCGAGCAAGGGCGATTCAGAGAGGATTTCGAAGAGGAGATTATTGGGTAACATTTATATGATCCTTTCTAGTTATATTCCATCATTTATTGGTTAAATCCACCTTTTAAATTCGAATTAAGGATCAAAAATTGGTTAATTTGGAGTAAAACTTCTTAGACCTAACTATTGGGTTTTGAGGGGGCATTTGACCTCCGATTTCTGAGATTTTTATATTATTAGACTCGTGAGTGTACGAGGTTTCTGAAAACGTAAAAATTATTCGATTCCGAGACGATGGATGGAGGGGCATTTTGGTCATTTTACCTATTTTTGTGCCCTAGTTTTGATTTTATTAGTGGAATCAGTTAATTGAAATATTATTTACAATATGTAATTGGTTTGAATAGATTTGGGCCACTCGGAGGTCGGATACTCGTGGCAAGGGCATCGTTCCCTAGTTGATTTCGCACCGGTTCGAGGTAAGTGGCTTGCCTAACCTTGTGTGGGGGACTTCGTCCCTTAGGATGTGATAATTGGTAATTGAAGGTCTTGTACGTGAGGTGACGAGCGCGTGCTTGAGCAAATTGTTGAAACCCGGATTTTTACTTAATTACTTGATTTGGATTCTCTTTCATATTTGCCTTACCTTACTTGCTTTTATAGCATGTGCTAGCGTAGAAGAGCATGTTTAATTGTTCCAAGCTGCCTATTTGTTTAAATTGTCTTAACTGTGATTACGTGGAGCATGTTAGGCCAGTATCCCTTGATGCCTTGTATAGTTGTACTTAAATTTCTGAATATTTCTCTCACGTTGGTTGCGCATTTACATTGGGACTATGGATGCCGGATTCCGGGTGTTCCCCCTTGTTTGTTTATTTTGGGACTACGGGTTTGATTCCCGAGAGATCCCCCTGCACTCTTATTTTGGGACTATGGGTTTGATTCGCGGGAGATCCCCCTGCACTTTTATTTTTGGACTACGAGACGGTATTCCAGGAGATCCCCCTGCACTTTTATTTTGGGACTACGGGACGGTATCCCGGGAGATCCCCTGCACACTGATGATTGGATTATGGGACGGTATCCTGGGAGATTCTTTGATATTGATATGAGATTTGAACTATGGTACGGTATCCCGGGAAGTTCCATTGGACAGTTGAGAAAAGGGGACGGTATCCTGGAAGACCCTCGTCGGTATTCTTGTAATTTTCATTGTATTTACTCTGTGTTTCAGTTTTGTCTTGCAGTACTATATTTCATTGATTTGTCTTATCACATCACTATGTTCATTAGTTTTCATAAGACTTCGATACTGTTAATCTCTTGCTATTTTATTGTTTTCTGTCTCAATAGGGCCCTAACCTTTCCTCGTCACTACCCAACCGAGGTTAGGCTTGGCACTTACTGAGTACCGCTGTGGTGTACTCACGCCTCTTCTGCGCATGTTTTTTATGTGCAGATCCAGGTTCTTCCGAGCAGGCGTACCATCAGTAGATGTCAAGGAGCGTATTGGGGACTTGAGGTATACATCTGCTACGTTCGCAGATCCGCAAAGTCTCCTTCTCATTTTATCCATGCTTATTAGATGTTATTTCGATCCTTCTTTGCATTAGACTATTCTGGCGATTAGAGCAGTGTAAGATTTCTTATAGCCTGTGTTGCCCGTGGGTTTCCGGGTCTTGGAGGTTACTTCATATTTTGTATTAAAGTGAATGTGCCAGGCGGCAACTGTATACATTAATCATGTATTTAGTTTTGATTATAAATTTCGCAATTGTTATTACTTTCGCAATGTGTTAGGCTTACCTGGTTGTGAAGACTAGGTGTTGTCATGACGTGTTCGCAATTGGTGAACTAGGATCATGACAAGTTGGTATCAGAGCTCTAGGTTCATAGGAGTCAAGGGACATAGGCCGATTTATTAGAGTCTCGCTGTTCGGTACGGAGACGTCTGTATTTATCTACGAGAGGCTATGTATCTGTTTAGGAAAATCTTCATTTCTTTTAAATTCCTTGTCGTGCGATGTTTTGACACCAATTCTAAACTTTTGTCTTCTATTCTCTCATAGATGGTGAGGACACGTGCTACACGAGAGGACCAGGCACCCTCGCCCCCTGTTGCCGCCGTCAGAGGCCGCGGCTGGGGCCGGGGTAGAGGTCGAGGACGCGCGCGAGGTACAGCCACAGCACCCGTGCACACTGCCGTTGAGGTACCACCAACAGATCCAGTTGGAGCACAGGCACCTGATACACCTACTACAGCCACTACCACTCCAGCGCTCCAGGAGACCCTGGCTCAGTTCATGAGCATGTACACTACTTTGGCTCAGGCAGGGTTGCTTCCACTCGCTGCAGCCACATCTCAGGCCGGGGGAGGGGCCCAGACTCCCGCAGCCCGCACTCCTGAGTTGAGAATGCCGATGGAGCAAGTTCCAAAAGTTATTCCTGTACTGCCTGCAGTACCAGTACAGCCCGGGGATGGGTCAGCTGTCTCAGAGGATCAGCAGCGCAGGCTAGAGAGGTTCAAAAAATATGATCTCCCAGTGTTCAGTAGCCTAGCTTCAGATGACGCCTTGGGATTCTTGGAGGAGTGTCATCGCATTCTTCGTACTATGGGCATAGTGGAGTCTAGTGGGGTTTCTTTCACCGCGTTTCAACTTCGGGGAGCCACCTATGATTGGTGGCATACTTATGAGTTGGATAGTCCAGTCGAGTCTGCCTCACTGACTTGGACCCAGTTCTTAGACATGTTTATGAAGGAGTTTGTTCCCCAGATCCTCAAGGATTCATGGCGCGCGGCATTTAAGCATTTGCGCCAGGGTGCTATGACAGTCTCAGAGTATGCCATCCGTTATACTAGGTTGGCCAGAGATGCACCGGTGTTGGTCGCCATAGTTAGGAAGAGAGTTCGGAGGTTTATCGAGGGTCTTATTCCGCCCATCCGGTCCAGCTTGGACCGAGAGTTAGAGATGGATATTCCCTACCAGCAGGTAGTGAGCATTGCTAGACGGACTGAGGGTATGCTCGCCAGGGAGCGAGGGGAGAGGGAGGCCAGGAGGTCTCGAGTGTCGGGTCATTACTCCGGTGCCCGTACTTCATCAGCCAAATGTTATGGTAGGGGTTATTCTGGTCGCCCTATTCATTCAGCCTTGCCAGCAGCCAGTAGTACTACAGCTCCACCAGTACCTCAGGAGCCTTATTATGCGCCTCCAGTTTCTAGCGCGCCTCCTGCGCGGGGTACTTCCAGAGGTCAGTATAGCAGACCTAGCTCTAGTCAGTCACAGCCACCAAGTCCTCCCAGATCTTTCTTCGAGTGTGGCGATACACGTCACGTGGTTAGGGACTGTCCCAGACTTGGTAGGGGTTCATCTTCATAGACTGCTCAGCCACAACGTGCTTCTCAGAGTTCTCAGGCTACAGTTCCAGCTCCCACTGCTGCCCCACCTGCCCAGCCTGCCAGGGGCGGAGGCCGGGGAGATAGATGTTGCCCTCGTGAGAGCGGTCGGGCCAGATATTATTGCATTCCTTCTCGCACCGAGGCGGTTACCTCTGATTCTGTCATCATAGGTATTATTCTGTTTTTTCACAGAGAGGCATCGGTTCTATTCGATCCTGGCTCCACTTATTCATACGTGTCCTCTTATTTTTCTTCGCATTTGGGTGTGCCTCAGGATTCTTTGAGTGCCCCCATTTATGTTTCTACTCCTGTGGGAGATCCTCTTATTGTGGACCGTGTGTACCGGTCGTGTTTGGTTACTATTCATGGTTTTAAGACCAGGGCTAATCTATTATTACTCGGTATGGTTGATTTTGATATTATTCTAGGCATGGACTGGTTGTCGCCCCATCATGCTATTCTTGATTGTCACGCCAGGACCGTGACGCTGGCTATGCTAGGTGTTCCACGTATTGAGTGGAGTGGTACCTTAGATCATACTCCCAACATGGTTATTTCCTTCCTTAAAGCTTAACGTATGGTTGAGAAGGGGTGTGCTGCTTATTTAGCTTATGTGAGAGATGTCAGTGTTGACACCCTTTCTGTTGATTCAGTCCCAGTGGTACGGGATTTCCCCGATGTGTTTCTAACTGATCTTCCGGGCATGCCGCCCTATAGAAATATTGATTTTGGCAATGATCTGTTGCCGGGCACTCAGCCCATATCCATTTCTCCATATCGCATGGCTCCTCCTGAGTTGAAGGAGTTGAAGGACCAGTTGCAGGAATTGTTGGGTTAGGGTTTTATTCGACCTAGTGTTTCACCATGGGGAGCCCCTGTTTTGTTTGTGAAGAAGAAGGACGGTTCTATGCGTATGTGCATTGATTATCGCCAGTTGAACAAAGTTACAGTGAAGAACCGATATCCTTTACCTCGTATTGATGATCTTTTTGATCAGCTTCAGGGCGCACAGGTGTTTTCCAAGATTTATTTGCGCTCAGGTTACCATCAGTTGAAGATTCGGGAGCCAAATATCCCGAAAACTGCTTTTAGGACTCGGTACGGTCATTACGAGTTCCTTGTTATGTCTTTTGGGCTAACTAATGCCCCGGCAACATTTATGCATTTGATGCACAGCGTAATCAGGCCATATCTTGATTCATTCGTGATTGTTTTTATTGATGATATTTTGGTATATTCCCGGAGTTGGGAAGATCATGAGCAGCACCTTAGGGTAGTGCTTCAGACTCTTAGGGAGAAGAGACTGTATGCAAAGTTCTCCAAATATGAGTTCTAGCTGAGTTCTGTGGCATTCCTAGGCCACGTGGCGTCGAGTGAGGGCATTCGAGTGGATCCGAGGAAGGTGGAAGCCGTGCAAAGTTGGCCCAGACCCTCTTCAGCTACTAAGATCCGTAGTTTCCTTGGCTTGGCGGGTTATTACCGTCGCTTTGTGGAGGGGTTCTCATCGATCGCGGCTCCTATGACTAGATTGACCCAAAAGGGTGCCCCATTTCAGTGGACAGAGGAGTGTGAGGAGAGCTTTCAGGAGCTCAAGACAGCTTTGACTTCTGTCCCAATCTTGATGTTGCCTAGTGATTCGGGGTCCTATATAGTTTATTATGATGCCTCATGGGTTGGACTTGGAGCGGTATTGATGCAAGACGGTAGGGTGATTGCCTACGCGTCCCGACAGTTGAAGGTGCATGAAAAGAACTACCCTGTCCACGATCTTGAGTTAGCTGCCATTGTTCACGCCTTGAATATTTGGCGTCATTATTTGTATAGGGTGCCTTGTGAGATCTATACTGACCATCGGAGTTTGCAGCACTTGCTTAAGCAGAAGGACCTGAATATGCATCAGAGGAGATGGTTAGAGTTGTTAAAGGATTATAATATTACCATTCTTTATCACTCGGGCAAGGACAATGTGGTCGCCGATGCCTTGAGTCGCCGGGTGGAGAGTTTGGGGAGTTTGGCATATCTACCAGCCTCAAAGAGACCTACGGCGATGGATGTTCAGGATTTAGCCAGGAAGTTCGTGAGATTGGACCTTTCAGAGCACAGTCGGGTTCTAGCTTGTGTGGTTTCTCGGTCTTCCCTATTTGATCGCATCAGGGAGCGGCAATTTGATGACCCTCATTT